>JXCR01088455.1:53099-72978 GCA_002079205.1 Phalaenopsis hybrid cultivar | reverse complement strand
CTTGTCTCTTCTCCTTCTGAAGTCCCTGAAGAGAATTGAATGATCCCACCTCATCCTTTGGTTCTACTGCCTTCCGCTTCTTGAAAGCTGGCTTCTTCTTCTAGACCTCACCCGTTGGCTTCTTGCTAGCCTCGAGTGTCTTCTTTCCATGGGGCGCTTTCTTCCTTTTGGGTGCCTTCTTCATCGCGGACCTCTTATCTCCCTCCAGTCTATTTGCCTTAGGAAGGGGCTGAAACTTAGGCAAAGCAAAAGCCCTCATCATCTCAGCGATGGGAACATTGTCAGAAGGCTTCTGAGCACTCGCAATGAAGGAATTGTAGGAATCGACCAACTAAAGCACACAGACGTAAAGGCAAAAAGGATATTAAAGGTGTCAATCATGCCCTATTTATAAGGGATATGAGCATGCAAATCATGGGAGTGCAATTGTTGAAAGCTATGATTATGGAATAAATGAATGTATTTTTGCATTTAATTTTTTTATTATTATCTTAGTTGTCACTTTCAGGAAGTAAAATAGTGGAGGAACTAAATTATATGCATAATTAAGTGTACATAAATCTCGAGAAAATCCAACAGACAAAAGCTACATATCATAGTTCAATGGGACCCACGAGCGAAAGATCGAGAGTCCACAAACAGAAAGCCAATGACGCATGGGAGGAAGACTAGGGTTCCATCATAATAAGACTAAGTGTTCACTATCGTAGTACCAAAAGACTTTCCTAACTAAGTGCAACTCTCATAATTGATACCCATGACCAACCGAGCAAAGGATGATGGAACGAGGGCCATCCAAACAAAGTCTCATTGAGCTAAATAGGGACATAGATATGCCTTTCTTCATGTTCTTATTCAAGGGAAGAACATAATATCGTCGGCTATCTCCACAGATTCCCCTGAGACCCTTCATCTGAGACAGAGAACTGCTACAACTCACTGAACATACCATCCTGAAAGATCAACCTTGTCGAGGAGTGAGCTATCTCTCAAATTATGGTTGTTTATCCTCTGCCCGATGACTTAGCCTTACTCTGCTGATAGAAGATTCACATCCTAGGATCAATGAATGGCATCCATAATAGCACAGGCGACCAGCCAAGCTGATCCAACCAAGCCAAGTTTGGCCAACCTGGAGACCCTCAAAAGCCGATAGGTAACCTCAATTAAGCACATTTGGACGAACAAGTTTTGTCAAAACAGGACCGACTAAGTTTAGCTGACTGATTTAGAGGATGGTCGAACCAAAGACCTACTTATATAAATTACCTATAATAATCTATACAACCTCTACCAGAGCAGGGCATAAATCTAGCTTCACATATTATAACTCACTTTTCTATAAATAGAGGATCATTTTATGAATAAAATATTACTCACTTCTATCAATTTACTGTACATTACTGTGCATTTCTCTCTCTATCCATCTTCCTCTCTCTCTCCTGCCTTACACTCTATTTCTTAGGTGCGGTTCACGGACANCCCTGAACCCGACCTAGGGTTTTATCATATTAATCTCAGCAACACTATCAAGTGGTTTAAAGCCCAGACCTCCAGGCTTCTCAGGTTTGCATAATTTCTTCCAACTCCTTCAATATATACTTTTNCTCCGACTAAAATGGAACCCTTGAAAGTGGGGACTCCCTTCGTGTCTTTCTGGGAGGAGTACTTGAGTTGCTGATATGAGCTTTTTCCTTTTTAGCGGTGAACATCTTCCGCTTAAGCTAAAGCTGAAGGCCGTTGCTCTGGCTCAGGTTTTTATTTTGGCTCGAGCTCTCAGTGAGCCATCGATGAAGGCCGATTGGCTTCCCCTCTCTCAAAAAATGGTGGGAAGCTTGTGGTGACTAGACGAGGAGTTGTTGGCTCTTTTCTGGGCACATCCGCCGATGACTCCATGTCCTCGGCATCACTAGTCGGGATGCTCGGGCTCTGGTCATCCTCTCTATACTGCGACTCAAATGGACCTGCAACCAACAAAGAGGCCTTCGTTTTTAGCTCAATTAAAGTCAGCTTGCCGGTTGAGACTCGCTGGATCATCATTGAGGTCATAGAGATAGAGTATATGAAATCCACACCTTCAGTACTTCCGTCAGCCCAGCCTGAAGGATGCACCTCATCTTGCCAATGGTGCAATGTCTAGGGGTGGCTTTTTTCCACGGCTTCTTCTAGGCAACCGTGGCCACCTCATCCTCCCCGCATCAAGCCTCCTTGGTGTCTCTCTGCCCACATCTTTGTTGTCATACCAATGAAATTGTTCGAGTTTATGACTCAATTGATTGTCATCACATCAGTTTATTGATGCATCGATAGTCTCCTTCTGTCTATCTCTTTCGCCTCACGATGAGTCCAAGGAGGAACGAACTTCTCTTCTTGCAGACATCTCCAATCAGAATTGTCTTAATTTCCCAGTTGGCGGAAGAAGACCCGAGAAAGAATTGAAGTATCCAATCCTTGATCTTATTCTAAAGTCTCAGAAGCTGGAACTTCTTGGCCGAACTAAATTGGACGTTGTCAACTCTGAACAAGAATGAGTATGCGAACAACACCAGTGACCATGGAACTCCGGCTCGTTGACAATAAACATTGAAAGTCATGACTTCCGTGTCGGCGCTAAAATGGGGGGTAAAGTTAAAAGTTTGTGGGTGGTTTGTTCAAAGTTGTCCGTAAGAAGCTGTCGGTCGCTGGAAGTGAAGTCCCGTCTCCCGCTTCGGAAGGACGTTTTAATTTACATATATGTATATAATTTTAGAAAAATATGAAATCAAATTGACCTCATATTTTTCACTCGTTAAATGAAAGAGCGCTCTACCTCAAATATTGTATCTATCCCGAGGGATAAATACAAGACTTGAGGATGAGGCTCAATCAAATAAACTAAGAAATATATGACATCCGTTTGATCTACGAAACTATTTTATTTGCCGACAAGTTCTCCTATTTAATACAAATAATTAAATAGGGTTTATTTTAGGCTGGGTTCGGAAAAGCTCCCTATAAGAGCAAACCCCTATAATTAATTACATCTCAAATGATCGAAGTCACCTAAGAAAACTCTCTATAAAAATCAGGGAATACTATCTTCAAATAAGTCAAAAGGATAGGACTTTTCAACGAAATCAGACGAAAAGGTGTGAAAGGGGAAATGCTCGAATCTGGAACAATGTTGAGGAATCCAAATAAATAGAAACTAGGGGAGGTCATAGATCCGGAGGCGAACCTCAGTGACTTCCCAGTCCATCCTATGGTTTGGCTTCAATTTCAAGAAGAAATTATTAAAGTGTTTCATATTGCCAATTTTATTTAATTAGGGCTTATATTTGTGTGACATGATCACACAAATCGCCTGGATATGAGGGTTTACGTCGTATCAGGCGACAACCTCGGAACCTAGAACGAGTTTAGGGCTTAAATCGTATATTGAGGGTTTACGTCGTATCGGACGACAACCTCGAAACCTAGAACGAGTTAGGGCTTAAATTGCACAGTTTGACTGTGCAAAGGCCTAAAGTGAGGATTTATGTTGCGCTAGGCAAACCTCGAAATCCTATGGATTATTGTTTAATTTCTAAGAAAAGGAATGGTTTTGTTGGGGAAGACATATTCTGCTGTTGAAGATGGCTGTGCTGCCCACCGCGCTAGCTCCAAGCTCCCCGACGTGACGAGTTTAAGTTTTCTAGGGTGTCCAGTTATGGTGTCAAATCAAACGGCCCTATGGTTATAGTCCTCTAAATATCCTATATAAAAAAAGGGAGGCATGCTTAAAGCTATATAATATAAAATGTTCAATACAAGACAAACAGTAGGATGCATGTAAAATAGTAGCATGTAGAAACAAGAATAGTATAGCATGCCGTACAGAAATAACAGTAACATGTAGAAACGGGACAAGTATAACATGCTGTACAAAAAGAACAGTAGCAGGTAGAAATAGGACAAATATAACATGTTGTACAGACAGAACAGTAACAGGTAGAAACAGGAAAATGAAGTGCTGTAAAATGTAAAGCAAACCTTCATGCCCGTGAGATCCGCCGTTTCTTAAGTATAGCAAACCTAAATGCATCTCAAAAGCGAAGTCTGGAAGAAACGTCGTCCAGAAAATCCGAGAAAAAGCAGAAAATTCAAGAAAATCAACGAGAAGAGACTCAAGCTAATAGAGGAAATAAGAACACTTATATCATGCTATGTTTGCACCATCCTAAGCAATTAATTGAATCTCACCCTTGAAACATGCTCACATTTCATCTTTTACATGCTCTTAAAGTGAATATCTCAAAAATACATGAGGGTAACGTGAACTAGCATGCTGAATCATCCAACAGAGCCATGTTCAAAGGCTCGGCAAAGAGAAAACCAAAAGGAAACATGGTACTGAGAAAGGGGGGGGAGAAGAGTACCTTGTTAATGCAAATGTAAAGCACTTCAACACAAGAAACCACCCCAAGGAGATGCCCTCACAGAAATCTCCTCCTTGAACTCCTCTCACAGCCAAAATCTCTACTCCTCTCTTCTTTTTTTGCAAACTTTTTCAACAACCCCCAAAATTCCAAAAGAAACTATGTTTATAGGCAGAGAAGAGAGGAGAAGAGAAAGAAGATCACCCAATCCACCCACGGTACTCGAATCGGGCCAAAGAAGAAAAGGGCGCATTCCCTACTCACAGAAGACGAAGCAACCGAAACATCTAGGACCGAGTGGCAAGCCTAGTGGCAGTGAGGAAAGTATAGGGAAGAAGAGAGAGTTTGTCATTCAAGTGTACCAGGGAGTAAGCTTCCCAGAGTCAAACTACCAAGAAAAGGAAAACCACAACTCGGGGAGACTGGCACGGCTTCTGGAAGGAGGGCCGCGGGCAGAAAGTGTCGAGCAAAGATGAATGAGAAGTCAACTTTCTCTCGCGTGGAGGAGGATGAGCTCGATTGGCTCGAGACCGAGAAAGGGAAAGGCCAGGCACGCGAACGAGAGAGGGAAGGGAGGCAGAGCTCGGGTGCGTGAGTGTAGGGATTTAGGGCTTAAAGAGGAAAGAAAGAATTTGGTTTTATATAAATTAATATACATATATATATACACACTAAATCATATGTGATTTATTCACGCGCGGTGTCGTAACAAAATGGGTGTCCTCCTTAGGCAAAATCAACGTTTCGGACGCGCCGGTGCAGTCCATTTTGTCATTCGGGGTCGCTCGGACGACGTCGTTGGCAATCAGGTCAAAAACGCGTCAAAATTCAAATTTTACGAAGTTTCGACTCGCGATTGATTGTTTCAAAAAGTTTATTCGAGTCTTCGACAGATAACAGTGCAAGCGATGTGAATTGTAGCGATCGGACGCGTCGATTCTCCGAATTGCGAAGTTTGTGGGCGCGAGAGGTGCAAATTGTGCAAAAGGCCACCCTAAAGCTTAAAGGTCCTATAGAGACTCCTTTTAAGTTCCCTCATGTTGGTTTCACCCTTCTAAGCGCTAGAAGTCGATACCACACACGCGAAACCACAAAAGAGTACAGAAGCGGGTTGAATTTCTAAAACGAGGTGGGTTCTATACTTCTAAGGTTCTAAGATAGTCAAAGGGAGATCCCTAAGGCTAGATCCTAAACCCTAAGAGGAAGACTAGACCTCACCAAAAATGAGGTCNTTGAGCACCCTCAATAAGTCTCACGGGTAGGAGTAGGAAGGAGCAGCCGCTAAGACTCACAACCACAGCCAACCCAAAGCACAACAAGTAAGGCTCAAGGCCAAGGTTGCCAAAAGGAAAGGGGAAGCAAAGAGGGTCAACTGAACTCCCAAGCCAAGGCACACATCACCTCAAAACAGAATCTAGCAAAATCAAAGCTGAACCACACCGCAAGCTCAAACAAGGCTATCCCAAAGATAAGATCGAGCCCAACAAGGTCTAAAACCGCAACCATCAAATGGCCAAAACATAACTACCACAATCCAAAACCGAGCCCAGCAAGGGCCAAAACAAATAAAGCCACACCCCAAATCAGCCTTAAACCATTAAGGAAAAAGCCTGCACCTATATTAGTCTCGAAATAACCAGCACCATATAGATCTCACGCCAAAATAGGCCTCATAATTAGGCAAAGAACAAGAACTAAAGCAGGCAAAACCGAGTCCCGATGGAGGCCAGAAACCGAGCCACTCAAGGTTAAAACAGGGCCCAAGCAGGGACAAAAACTCAAGCTTTAACAGAAATTAAAACTCCAACCATCTTAAGGTAAAACCGAGTTATCCCAAGCCAAGGAGCAACCCACATATATTTCATCAAACTCCGGATTAGTTAAAGACCAAACTGAGCCAAGCAAGGCTAAAATTCGAACCCAACAAGGGTCCAAAATCGAGTTGCAATTGAGACCTCCAACACTAAGCCACAATAAAAGTTAGAGCAATATTCTCATGCTAAATAAAAAAAAATAAATAAATATGGATGAAAAACTTCATAATACATATCCCAACATACTTGCAAGAGGAGTTAAAATTATCTCAAAGCCACGTTTCAACCTTCCTATTCAAAGTAATAAGAATATGCTACGATTTCATCTCGAGCTAATAGAGGAAATAAGAACACTTATATCATGCTATGTTTGCACCATCCTAAGCAATTAATTGAATCTCACATATGCTCACATTTCATCTTTCACATACTCTTAAAGTGAATATCTCAAAAATACATGAAGATAATGTGAACTAGCATGCTGTATCATCCAACAGAGCCATGTTCAAAGGCTCGGCAGAGAGAAAACCGAAAGGAAACATGATACTGAGAAAGGGGGGGGAGAAGAGTACCTTGTTAATGCAAATGTAAAGCACTTCAACACAAGAAACCACCTCAAGGAGATGCCCTCACAAAAATCTCCTCCTTGAACTTCTCTCACAGCCAAAATCTCTACTCTCTTCTTTTTTTGCAAACTTTTTCAACAACCCCCAAAATTCTAAAAGAAACTATGTTTATAGGCAGAGAAGAGAGGAGAAGAGAAAGAAGATCACCCAATTCACCCATGGTACTCGAATCGGGCTAAAGAAGAAAGGACGCATTCCCTGCTCACAGAAGACGAAGCAACCGAAACATCTAGGACCGAGCGGCAAGCCTAGTGGCAGCGAGGAAAGTATAGGGAAGAAAAGAGAGTTTGTCATTCAAGTGTACCAGGGAGCAAGCTTCCCAGAGTCAAACTACCAAGAAAAGGAAAACCACAGCTCGGGGAGACTGGCACAGCTTCGGGAAGGAGGGCTGCGGGCAGAAAGTGTTGGGCAAGGACGAATGAGAAGTCAAATCTCTCTCNTTACTCACTTCTATCAATTTACTGTTCATTACTGTGCATTTCTCTCTCTCTCCATCTTCCTCTCTCTCTCTCTCTCCTGCCTTACACTCTANATATATATATATATATTAAATCATATGCGATTTATTCACGCGCGGCGTCGTAACAAAATGAGTGTCCTCCTTAGGCAAAATCGACGTTCTAGACGCGCCAGTGCAGTCTGTTTTGTCATCCGGGGTTGCTCGGACGACGTCGTCGACAATCGGGTAAAAAATGCGTCAAAATTCAAATTTCACAAAATTTCGACCCGCGATCGATCATTTCAAAAAGTTTACTCGAGTCTTCGACAGGTAACAGTACAAGCGATGTGAATTGTATCGATCGAAAGTGTCAATTCTTCGAATTGCGAAGTTTTGTGCGCGGGAGTGCGAATTGTGCAAAAGGTCACCCTAAGACTCAAAAGGTCTTATAGGAATCCCTTTTGGGTTTCCTTATGTTGATTTCATCCTTCTAAGTGCTAGACGTTGATACCACACACGCGAAACCACAAAAGAGTACAGAAATAGAGAGCATAGCATGATCCCTAAGGCTAGATCCTGAATTAGAGAGCACATGAATTTCTAAGGCTAGATCTTGAATTAGAAGTTGATATCACACACGCGAAGTAGAAAGCACATGAATTTCTAAAACGAGGCGAGTCCCATTTCTAAGGTTCTAAGATAGTCAAAGGGAGATCCCTAAGACTAGATCCTAAACCCTAAGAGGAAGACTAGACCTCACCAAAAATGAGGTTAACATACCGCTATAAAGTTCTACTTTATCTGAGCCAAGATGATCCCATAGTTATTGAATATAAACCTCAGTTCATGGCAGAATGGGAGACGAAGGCCCTAAGAGGAAGACTAGACCTCACCAAAAATGAGGTTAACATGCCGCTATAAATTTCTACCTTATCTGAGCCAAGATGATCCCATAGTTATTGAATATAAACCTCAGTTCATGGCAGAAAGGGAGACGAAGGCCCCATCAAAGTTGGCCTTTATAGCAGAGAAGCTCTCCTCCGAATGAATCAATCACTTACTCATGACTCTTAGTAGCCTGAAGTTGAATCACTTCCTCGAAAACCGGGTCCCTTAGAACAATTCCTTCTCCCAGGTGACATGACTGAACTCTCAGATGTTGGGATCGTTCCAAAGACCCAGGGTGCTTACGGTGGGGCCATTCGAATGAAACAAAGTAGAGAGAAGAGGCATCAAAAGAAAGAGAGTAGTGAAGGATCAGAGAGCATAGCATGAGACTCCAACCCCTCACCCTTATATATAGGGGGGCCATGGAAGAGAAACGATCATGCCTCAATTTTGAAAAAACAAATCACATCAACACAATTTTCAAGGTAAATATTTAATAAAATTAAATTTCATTTTAATTAACTTTAAATCTGAACTTTTAAGAAAAGAAAAATTTTACTGTTGGTTCCTCCACCACTTCGGCGAAGACAAGTCCTCTTCAAAGCAGCTTTTGGTACATCACTTGACCCTCAAACTTAAATCTATCTACATCGCCAGCTTTGACCTTGTCCCAGACCATCGAGCAAGTTTCCAGAACATCAGCTTGTGCTGACCTAACATCTTCCAGCTCTGTCAAAAGGGCAACAAACTCTTTCTGCAACTCCTTTATCTCTACACCCCTCAAAATCTTAGTGATACTGGTGTAGGAGTCTTCCATCTCTTTCAGTTGGCGAGCCAGCAACCTAGAGGAAGTCCTCAGCCTATCAGTCTTCTATATCTAGGTTGAAGGGGGCTAACCGAGCAATTCACTACTTTCTCCTTGCTTCGGGCGGGTGGTAGAGTCCCCCTAACCTGCCTTAGGATTTTGTCCTTACCATCACCCCCCATCAGTGAGTCAATGATAAGGATTGCCACTTTTGCATCAAAGATAAATATCAAAAAAACAAGGAAGATAACTTTTAGTAAACCAAGTATATCAATCTCCCATACCCAGGAGCCAATTCATCTTAGTCCATTGAAGCGACAAACTGCTTTTACCAGGCGGCAGTGGGGTGACCATAGTCCTCAATCTCTCAATGGGTGGCAGTGCACTAGAAGCTTCTTGCCTCTAGGTACAGGGTTTCAAGCGGCTTCCCACGCAAAAGGGTTAGTTGGTCAGATAAGGGTCGCCGGAGGAGGTTGGTTTTAACATGCCTGCAGCCTGGTTGCNCCATCTCTTTCAGTTGGCGAGCCAGCAACCTAGAGGAAGTCCTCAGCCTATCAGTCTTCTATATCTAGGTTGGAGGGCTAACCGAGCAATTCACTACTTTCTCCTTGCTTCGGGCAGGTGATAGAGTCCCCCTAACCTGCCTTGGGATTTTGTCCTTACCATCACCCCCCATCAGTGAGTTAATGATAAGGATTGCCACTTTTGCATCAAAGATAAATATCAAAAAAACAAGGAAGATAACTTTTAGTAAACCGAGTAAATCAATCTCCCATACCCAGGAGCCAATTCATCTTAGTCCATTGAAGCGACAAACTCCTCTCACCAGGCGGCAGTGGGGTGACCATAGTCCTCAATCCCTCAATGGGTGGTAGCGCACTAGAAGCTTCTTGCCTCTAGGTAGAGGGTTTCAAGCGGCTTCCCACGCAGAAGGGTTAGTTGGTCAGATACGGATCGCCGGAGGAGGTTGGGTTTGACATGCCTGCAGCCTGGTTGGCCAGCCTACTCCTATTATCTGCTTGTCTCTTCTCCTTCTGAAGTCCCTGAAGAGAATTGAATGATCCCACCTCATCCTTTGGTTCTACTGCCTTCCGCTTCTTGAAAGCTGGCTTCTTCTTCTAGACCTCACCCGTTGGCTTCTTGCTAGCCTCGAGTGTCTTCTTTCCATGGGGCGCTTTCTTCCTTTTGGGTGCCTTCTTCATCGCGGACCTCTTATCTCCCTCCAGTCTATTTGCCTTAGGAAGGGGCTGAAACTTAGGCAAAGCAAAAGCCCTCATCATCTCAGCGATGGGAACATTGTCAGAAGGCTTCTGAGCACTCGCAATGAAGGAATTGTAGGAATCGACCAACTAAAGCACACAGACGTAAAGGCAAAAAGGATATTAAAGGTGTCAATCATGCCCTATTTATAAGGGATATGAGCATGCAAATCATGGGAGTGCAATTGTTGAAAGCTATGATTATGGAATAAATGAATGTATTTTTGCATTTAATTTTTTTATTATTATCTTAGTTGTCACTTTCAGGAAGTAAAATAGTGGAGGAACTAAATTATATGCATAATTAAGTGTACATAAATCTCGAGAAAATCCAACANCCCGTTGGCTTCTTGCTAGCCTCGAGTGTCTTCTTTCCATGGGGCGCTTTCTTCCTTTTGGGTGCCTTCTTCCTCGCGGACCTCTTATCTCTCCCTTCAGTCTATTTGCCTTAGGAAGCGGCTGAAACTTAGGCAAAGCAAAAGCCCTCATCATCTCAGCGATGGGAATATTGTCAAAAGGCTTCTGAGCACTCGCAATGAAGGAATTGTAGGAATCGACCAACTAAAGCACACAGACGTAAAGGCAAAAATGATAATAAAGGTGTCAATCATGCCCTATTTATAAGGGATATGAGCATGGAAATCTTGGGAGTGCAATTGTTGAAAGCTATGATTATGGAATAAATGAATGTATTTTTGCATTTAGTTTTTTTATTATTATCTTAGTTGTCACTTTCAGGAAGTAACATAGTGGAGGAACTAAATTATATACATCAATTAAGTGTACATAAATCTCGAGAAAATCCAACTGACAAAAGCTACATATCATAGTTCAATGGGACCCACGAGCGAAAGATCGAGAGTCCACAAACAGAAAGCCAATGACGCATGGGAGGAAGACTAGGGTTCCATCATAATAAGACTAAGTGTTCACTATCATAGTACCAAAAGACTTTCCTAACTAAGTGCAACTCTCAGAATTGCTACCCATGGACTGAGCAAAGGATGATGGAACGAGGGCCATCCAAACAAAATCTCATTGAGCTAAATAGGGACATAGATATGCCTCTATTCATGTTCTTATTCAAGGGAAGAACATAATATCGTTGGCTATCTCAACAAATTCCCCTGAGACCCTTCATCTGAGACAGAGAACCGCTACAACTCACTGAACATACTATCCTAAAAGATCAACCTTGTCGAGGAGTGAGCTATCTCTCAAATTATGGTTGTTTATCCTCTGCCGATGACCTAGCCTTACTCTGCTGATAGAAGATTCACATCCTAGGATCAATGATCGACATCCATAATAGCACAGCCGACCAGCCAAGCTTAGCCAACCAAGCCAAGTTTGGCCAACCTGGAGACCCTCAAAAGCCGATAGGTAACCTCAATTAAGCACATTTGGACGAACAAGTTCTGTCAAAACAGGACCGACTAAGTTTAGCTGACTGATTTAGAGGATGGTCGAACCAAAGACCTACTTATATAAATTACCTATAATAATCTATACAACCTCTACCAGAGCAGGGCATAAATGTAGCTTCACATATTATAACTCACTTTTCTATAAATAGGGGATCATTTTATGAATAAAATATTACTCACTTCTATCAATTTACTGTTCATTACTGTGCATTTCTCTCTCTCTCCATCTTCCTCTCTCTCTCTCCTGCCTTACACTCTATTTCTTAGGTGCGGTTCATATTGAAATTGAACCGGATCTCTATTACCAAAGCCCAATTTTGAATCTTGCCACCACTAGAGAGGGAGCTATTGGACCAATTTTGAATATACTNGGCATTGCTCCAAGTTCTGATAACCACCAGGTGGGCAGAGATTAGTTTGCCCATAAAAAAACCTCCACACCTGCAAAGAGAATGTACAAGAGAAAAAAATATGGTTAAATGTTTCCTCCTGCTACTTGCAGAACAGGCAGACATTGTGTCCCTTCATCTTCAGAATATCATTCAATGGAAGCAGTTTATGTTGTAATCTCCAAGCAAAGAAAGACATTGAAGTAGTGAGGAAATTATTCCATATCTTTTGTCCCCACCTTAAGTTCTCTGTACTCTCCTGGTGCCATCTCATGTAGATTTCTTTGGATAAAGAGGTATGTTTAGAAAATTCGACTTTCAGCTAGTCCCTTTCAGATTTGTTGATAGGAATGTTATGAATTTTTTTCATGGCCGATTCCTCCTCCACTAGTAGTTTAAGTTTGCCCATCTTCCAACTAATCTGTTCGCAGCATTCAGATCCTTTAGCCTTAACATTTAGTGGATTGGTATTCTCCTCCATCGGATGTCCTTCCCTCATCCAATTATCCAGCCAGAAATTTTCCTCACCGGCCCCTATGTCCCACACCATAAATTCCTCAGAATTAGTTCTTACTCTCTTTCCAGATAACTGTATCAGTTATTTTTCTGAGTACTGTAGTATGCAGATTGCCACACTACTTTGCCTTCATGAAAGCAGTCCATAAAGAGTCTTGAGCCCTGAACCCGACCTAGGGTTTTATCATATTAATCTCAGCAACACTATCAAGTGGTTTAAAGCCCAGACCTCTAGGCTTCTCAGGTTTGCATAATTTCTTCCAACTCCTTCAATATATACTTTANTATATATATATATATATATATATATTAAATCATATGCAATTTATTCACGCGCGGCGTTGTAATAAAATGGGTGTCATCCCTAGGCAAAATCGATGTTCCAGACGCGCCGGTGCAGTCCGTTTTGTCATCCGGGGTTGCTCGAATGACGTCGTCGACAATCGGGTCAAAATGCGTCAAAATTCAAATTTCACAAAATTTCGACCCGCGATCGATCGTTTCAAAAAGTTTACTCGAGTCTTCGACAGGTAACAGTGCAAGCGATATGAATTGTAGCGATCGGACGTGCCGATTCTCCGAATTGCGAAGTTTTGTGCGCGGGAGTGCGAATTGTGCAAAAGGCCACCCTAAGACTCAAAAGGTCCTATAGGAATCCCTTTTGGGTTTCCTCATGTTGGTTTCATCCTTCTAAGTGCTAGAAGTTGATACCACACACGCGAAACCACAAAAGAGTACAGAAATGGGTTAAATTTCTAAAACGAGGTGGGTACCATACTCTAAGGTTCTAAGATAGTCAAAGGGAGATCCCTAAGGCTAGATCCTAAACCCTAAGAGGAAACTAGACCTCACCAAAAATGAGGTTAACATGTTGCTATAAAGTTCTACTTTATCTGAGCCAAGATGATCCCATAGTTATTGAATATAAACCTCAGTTCATGGCAGAAAGGGAGACGAAGGCCCTAAGAAGAAAACTAGACCTCACCAAAAATGAGGTTAACATGCCGCTATAAAGTTCTACTTTATCTGAGCCAAGATGATGCCATAGTTATTGAATATAAACCTCAGTTCATGGCATAAAGGGAGACGAAGGCCCCATCAAAGTTGGCCTTTGTAGCAGAGAAGCTCTCCTCCGAATGAATCAATCACTTACTCATGACTCTTAGTAGCCTGAAGTTGAATCACATCCTCGAAAACCAGGTCCCTTAGAACAATTCCTTCTCCCTGGTGACATGACTGAACTCTCAGATGTTGGGATCATTCCAAAGACCCAGGGCGCTTACGTTGGGGCCATTCGAATGAAACAAAGTAGAGAGAAGAGGCATCAAAAGAGAGTAGTGAAGGATCAGAGAGCATAGCATGATACTCCAACCCCTCACCCTTATATATAGGGGGGCCATGGAAGAGAAACGATCATGCCTCAATTTTGAAAAAACAAATCACATCAACACAATTTTCAAGGTAAATATTTAATAAAATTAAATTTCATTTTAATTAACTTTAAATCTGAACTTTTAAGAAAAGACAAATTTTACAGTTGGTTCCTCCACCACTTCGGGGAAGATAAGTCCTCTTCAAAGCAGCTTTTGGTACATCACTTGACCCTCAAACTTAAATCTATCTACACTGCCAGCTTTGACCTTGTCCCAGACCATCGAGCAAGTTTCCAGAACATCAGCTTGTGCTGACCTAACATCTTCCAGCTCAGTCAAAAGGGCAACAAACTCTTTCTGCAACNTAATCAAAAACCAATATGAAGATAGTTGGAGACTGTGTGTCACCCTGTTTAATGCTCCTCACAGCTTAAAAACGGTCATGTGCCTGGTCATTACAGAGCACGGAATAATAGGTGTTTCCAAGTCACCTTTGTATGAATTTACAGAATTCAGTTGGGAAAACTCTGGCTTGCAATAATTCCAGTACAAAATTCCAATTCACACTATCATAAGCTTTCTTTAAATCTTGTTTGATAACAAAATTTGCCTCTCTGCATTTTTTGTTAATATCATTGAGGAGCTCCTTGGCCAATAATATGCTGTCAACTATTCTTCTCCCTTTAGTGTAGGCTGATTAATGAGCTGAAGTGACGTAAGGCAAGTCTGGTTGAAGCCTGGGGACCAGAATTTTGCTAATTACTTTAGACATCACATTTATCATGCTAAAGGGTCTAAAATGTTCCCATCTGTCTTTCATATTCTCCTTAGGATGAGTACAATAGTGGATGAGGTAAAATATTTACCTGGTTCTTCCCATCTTAAATAAGCTTGTATGGGCTCATTCACCTCTTCATGAAGATCCCTCAACATTATTTATAGAAGTCCGCACTAAAGCCATCTGGGCCAGCTGCTTTATTGCTGCTAATAGAATTAAGAGCTTGCCATATTTCTTCTTCTGTTTGTACATCAGTCAACACCAGCTGGTTAATATAATTGCAGCTCTCCTGGAATATGGATTTGTCTATAAGATCTAAACATACATTGCCTTTGTTAAAAAGTTGTTTGAAATTATTCTTCCTAGATTCCACGAAAGCATGGGATTCAGTAATCCATATTCCCTCCTGTTTGATTCTCAAAACGACATTTTACTTCCTTCTCATTGTTATGCATGTATGAAAGAATTCAGTGTTTCTATCCACTTCTTTACAGGAAATGGAGTAAGCTTTCTGCTTCAGGAGTAAATCCTCCTTATTTTTAATGGCTTGCTGAAGCTGTTTTTGGGCTTCCAAAAAGTTTTCTTCACTAACATTCTGATTGCTATATCTGTCCTCAACACCGCAGATTGTCCTCAGCCTCTTTGACAGCACTAGTAACATTTAAAAAAAGTATATATCCAATTCAACTTCGCTGTTTTCCAGCCACTTTCTTTTGTAGCCTCCACATCTTACCCCAAGCATTACCATTGAATTCAGTTTTCCAGGCATCTTGAGTTTGTTCCATAAAATTTTGATGATTGGACCAAGCATTAAAGTATTTGAATGAAGTAAATGGTGTCTTCTGAAGATTTGCAATACTCAAAGGAGAGGGAAGTGGTCAAAACCCAGTCCTGAGAAGTTTGTACTTAAGAATATTGAACTCATTAAACCAGCATTGATTAACTAGAACCCTGTCAAGACTTTCAGAGATATTGCCTCTTTTCCAGGTGAAAGGGAAACCTTTATATCCCAAATCATACAAATCAGCATCAATTATAAATTCATTGAATTGATCGATAATTGAATTATTAGCTCTTTAACCCTCTTTCTTTTCTTCTTCAGATGTGAGCATATTAAAATCTTCCCCCATAAACCAAGCTTCTTGCATATTGCTCCCAATGTCCCTCATATAGCTGGCCAGCTCAACCCTTGAGTCTTTCGTGCATCCTGCATAAACCAGTGTAGCAAAACAACTGAAATCACCCTTCACCATCTTCAGATGAGGCTGCGGAACATCGTCATTCAGTATAAGAACTTGAAGTTTTTTTTATTCCAAAAAAAACACACTTTATTGCTGCAAATAAAGTAATGCTTGAAGCCCTTCCATCTCTTAAAAATTCTGTCCGTTTTTGTAAACCATAGGTTCAAAAATGGAAAACAAATTAGTCTATGGATCCTTATTAAGTGCATAAGCCTTCTAGAGGACTGAGGATCAGCAATCCTTCTAGAATTCCATAAGAAAACATTAATCATTGTGGGTTGTCTTCTTTCTAGTAATCCTAGAAGAAGACAGGCCTCCATCAGCTGATTTCGGTCTGTGAGAAAAATTTCTATGTTCCCTTATAATGTTAAATGGATTTAAGCTGTTTATAGTTCGCTGGTACCTTTAAGTTTCTTTTGCCTACCTTTTTTTCGCAAGTCATTCTTCCTCCAGAATAGTTCTTGCCATTTCAAGAGCTCCATATTTCTGATCATCCAGCGGCTCTTGCATGTTTCTTTCCATCATATCGCCCCTGATTTCCTTTTCTTCCTAAATTGTGCCATTTTCTTTTTCCTGAAAGGCCTGTCCTAAGACGGCTAGCATAGCCTCTGAAGTTTCCTGAATTGTCCCTTGATCCATCCACAGCAATTATATTGCTCGTCTAATTGCAACTCTTTCTTCCCCATCATTGGTCTCATCAAATTATTGTGCTAGTTGATCCCTTACGGCTTCTTGGTATTCCCTTATTCTGTAATTGTTCTCCCATCACCTCTTCTCTGTTTTCTTCTTCTATCTCATTTGGTTTCCCCCCATCTGTTTCCCCTCTACTGTTCCTGGATGGTCTCAGCTCACGATTTGCTATTTAGCACCCCATTAAAGTATGTCCAAACATTTCACATTTTCTGCAATAGTAGGGTCTTTGCTCCTCGTCAAACTTCTGCCGGTGGCCATTGTAGCTGGTTCCAATCTAAAATTCTTGGAACAGTGAAATCTTTTTTATCAAAATTCTAGCTGCAGATGGTCTAATCATCTTGAATGTTGGAGGATCTAGCTTTAAAGGCTTGGCAAACAAAGAACCAATAGAAAATAGGATATGTTTATTATATAGATGCAACTTGAGTCATGGGAACTGAACCAGATTAGCATTATTGGAGATTCAGCGCTTCGATCAAAGTCTGGGGACAGTTCTCATGGAGTGCCCTCTCCATTAATGCTTGTAGAAAAAAACTCTCACATAATCTTCTTCTCTGTTGAGTTGTATCATTATGTTTATGCTATCAAATCTTCCAATCTTTAAATCAATCAGATCAAGTCTTGGATGATTCATTTGAAACTGTCCAACCAAAGTAAATGATACCAGAGGAGAAATCCCAAATCCAAAAATAACTTTTATTAATGGGAAAATAGGATTACAACACACACAAACTAAAAATAACATCACTAAAACATGAAAAGACGAACAAACACCTCGAAAGAGTAGCTCAAGGGCGATGGAGGTTGGCTAGGTTGATCGAGAGGGCTAGTAAGAGTGGTGGAAGCAAAGATGAAGTGTTGGGCGGCAGATTTGAGTACATAACAGCGGGCTGCAGGGCTGGACAGTCGGTTTGGAGGGGCTGGACAGCAGGTTTGAGGCTNATCACTAAAACATGAAAAGACGAACAAACACCTCGAAAGAGTAGCTCAAGGGCGATGGAGGTTGGCTAGGTTCATCGGGAGGGTTAGTAAGAGTGGCGGCAGCAAAGATGAAGTGTTGGGCGGCAGATTTGAGTACAGAACAGCGGGCTGCAGGGCTGGACAACAGGTTTGAGACTGAGAGGTGGGTCGGAGGCAGTTGTGGAAGGGTCGGAGTGGTGGAGCTACTATGGATGAAGTAGGACAGCAGGGAAACGGAAGTATGGTAGNTGAGGCTGAGAGGTGGGTCGGAGGCAGTTGTGGAAGGGTCGGAGTGGTGGAGCTGCTGTGGATGAAGTAGGACAGCAGGGAAACGGAAGTATGGTACGATAAATGGCTCGGCATGGTCGAGATACAGCCTGAGCACCACTCGTAGTCTTGGAGACGATCACCACCTTAGATGAGGGACAGTCAGAGCACTACCGCGACTTCGGATACAACCCTTAAAGGGGAAATACCAAGGTTAAAACCTGAATTCATATATCAAAACAAGACCTCTAACTTGAAGCACATCATCTCCTATTTATGAAGAGACTTGACCCATTTATGAAACACTAAAATAATGAGAATAAATTCAGATTTCAAATTTTAGGATGGGTTTTAAATTAGGAAAAAGAATGAAAATCAAATCTCAGTTTTTAGGAGAAGTTTTAAATTAGGAAGGAGAATAAAAATCAGATTTCAGTTTTAGGAAAGATTTTAAATTAGAGAAGGCCTAGGAAGAAAAGTAAGAAAAGAAAGAAAGGAAAGAAAAACGAAGGGAAAAGGATAATCAGGGAAGAGGAAGGAGATGTTGGCAACCCCCCTTCGTTGAGGACTAGCCGGTCCTCCCTCAAGCCCCACGTCAGCAAATTTCAGGGGTTCNCAGAGCACTACCGCGACTTCGGATACAACCCTTAAAGGGGAAATACCAAGGTTAAAACCTGAATTCATATATAAAAACAAGACCTCTAACTTGAAGCACATCATCTCCTATTCATGAAGAGACTTGACCCATTTATGAAACACTTAAATAATGAGAATAAATTCAGATTTCAAATTTGAGGATGGGTTTTAAATTAGGAAAAAGAATGAAAGTCAGATCTCAGTTTTTAGGAGAACTTTTAAATTAGGAAGGAGAATAAAAATCACATTTCAGTTTTAGGAAAGATTTTAAATTAGAGAAGGCCTAGGAAGGAAAGTAAGAAAAGAAAGAAAAGAAAGAAAAACAAAGGGAAAAGGAAAATGAGGGAAGAGGAAGGAGATGTTGGCAACCCCCCTCCGTTGAGGACTAGTCGGTCCTCCCTCGAGCCCCGCGTCAGCAAATTTCAGGGATTTCATGAGCTTAAAGTTGTCATCCTCAGTGAGGATAAGAGCCGGTTTGCCATTTTTCTAGCTACATTTTTCTGAAAAAGCCTTCACTGGCACCTCTAGCTATATTCTCATGATAATATTGAGCGAAAATGAGAGATGTGTTGTTAAACTTATTAGGAGGAGGGCATAAAGCCGCAACACCAACAAAGCATGGCACATCCATCTTCAAACAACCCACAAAGCAATGAAACAAGAACCTTGACAATGGAATAGTAGCCCACCTGAACCCTAGCAGAGCTCCTTCTTCAGCCGCCATGCATATAAATCTGCAAACATNGTAGCCCACCTGAACCCTAGCAGAGCTCCTTCTTCAGCCGCCATGCATATAAATCTGCAAACAAACTCAAATGACTTCAAAAAAGTTTGATTAATTGTGTAGTGGTTTCCAAACTAAGAGATTTGATCTGGATTATTTACTATATATATATATATATATATACTGGTACCAAATTAATAAAAACTTTTATTTTGATATATATAGTAAATAATCCAAATTAATCAAAATAGTTGACAATCCTTCTTCTAGTACTCATCAGTTTTTATTTATTATATCTGTAGTGGTCTGCTATTTATTGCTGCAGATAAAAGTTGATGAGCATCAGAAGAAGGATTGTCAATTGTTGTAACGACTGTAGGTTCAAGTGTGTGTGAAAAATGAAAGGTCTCATCTTCACCTAATGCTTCCTGCAGCTGAGGAGGGTTTGAAAGTGTAGGTTGTTCGGCAGGGTCTTCCACCTATGGAAGTTATCATAAAAAGTTTTGATGATCTCAAATTAGCAGGAAAGTGGAAAGTAGGGCTCATAGATGGGAGACATGTATTAATTCAACTAACCGTGCCTGAAGACTACATTGAGATTTTTTTCAAAAAATATCTCAACATTGCTGGTAAACCAATGAAGCTAC
>JXCR01088455.1:31553-52249 GCA_002079205.1 Phalaenopsis hybrid cultivar | reverse complement strand
CGACAATAACTTTTTTGTTCAAGATATAAACTTCTAAAATTTGATATATTTGTGTGGGGGTGGATTTGTGTGTGTGTGTGTGTCCGTGTGTATTTATGTACGTATGTGTATATGTGTGCTTGTATGTCTGTGACTGTGTATCTCTGTATTTGTGTGTGTGTCTGTGTATGTATCTGTGCTATGTGTGCATGTTTGTATGTGTGTATGTGAGTGTATGTGCTGTGTGTGTGCGCGAACGTATGTATCGGAATTTTAAATTCTATTAAGAGTTCCATTTTAATTTCTCCAGTTCTCTTGAGAAATTTACGAGGTCTAGCCACTTTTTCATCAACTGGCTCTACCTGAAACTGTTATTTAACTATTTTTTTTTTCTTGGGCAGGTGCAGACATATATGTGTGGATCACGTAGCGACAGTGATGTAAAGCAAAAATCGAGTTGCAGCAGCATTTTACATGTAAGCAATCCTCCGTAAATGTCGTGGAAATGGAAGAAGATTTCTCCCCTCACACTTGATCTTGCGTAGGCAGAATTTGCTTATTTTAATAAAGACAAACCAGTAATGATAGACCTGCCACTTGTGGTCGTAGAGTTTGCCCATCTCGTGTAATATTTTGCGTGCGTGTGCTCTTGACTGTAGTCTTAAGCTTCTTTGTTATTTAGTTTATAGGAACATTAAATTTGTTGGAATTAATTAGCCGAAATAGACGGCTCGCAGAATGACAGTGGCACAATCCATATCCTTTGCACTAAGAATCTCTACTAAATCAGATTCTGTTATCAATTCAGAAAGTTCATATACGTTATTCTAAAGAAGTTGTTATTCCAGATTAGTCATTCTGCCAATGCATTAGCCATTTAGCTTACCATTATGGGAATATCGACGCAGAAGTTTGTAAAACTTTATTAAACTGACATCTAAATGAAAGTTTCCTTTTGTTAATTAAATTGCTATGGAGGTTCACATCTTAGTGGATTTGTTACCGATTTTTATCTTGATTAAATCTTGATTGAGACAATTTAGTTTTTCAGGTGCATGGGCTTATAGTGATATACTAGCCATGGATGAAGAGTAGAATGAGTGTTCTTTCTGCTTTATTGTTCTTATGATGACAGCAGAGAAAGCTTGTATTAGAAGAGCTTTATTCTTGGGTGGTTCATAATTGCTATGTTTTTGGATTTACAAATACAGATTTTTTTTCATATATGACATTCAGAATTTTATAAATTTTATTAGGGGGATTTACATACCATTTCAAAACATTTTTATTTTACAAATTTTACTCATGATCAATATCAGGACCAACAAAAACACTATTAAGAGCAGCATCCTCTTTTGCCTAGAGATGAACAGAAAGGTTGGCTTCCCTAAAGGTATGAGACCACCTATGGATGGAATCTCTCATGCGGGTTCTCGGTCTGAGGGTTCTTTAGCTTCAAGATCCTATGATTTCGGGTTTTGTGGTGGGTTTTTTTGTTTTTGTTTTGTTCTTTGACGGTTCTTATGATGGAATCTTCACTGAATTGTCCCTCTTATCGTCAAATTCTTGTCAGTAATCCTATCACTATATGTATTAATGCGAATAATTACTTGTTACCATCTCAATTCAAAGATAATCTAGTAGACTGCTAGTCTACTAGTTTGTTGAAGAAGACATCAAGGAAAAATAGTAAGCCAGCTATTTTCTTTCAAAAAGATGGGATTAATCTCTTGATTGAGCCTTTTAAAAATACCGTGGTGGGTAAATTTACTTTTGCTCATCCAAGAATGGAATTGATTCGTAAATACTTTAGTGATTTGAAATTACATGGTAATTGGAACATTTGGCTTATTGATGGGAGGCATCTTATGATTCGTTTGGATAAAGAAATTGATTATACTTTCGTTTTTTCAAGAATAGTTTTATTAATTGAAAAGTTTAGTATGAAAATTTTAAAGTGGGCTGTGGAATTTAATCCTAAAGAAGAGCCACCAATTGTTCAAGTGTGGTTGCAGTTTCCTAGTTTAAAACTTCATTTATTTAACAGGAAAGTTTTATATTCTTTAGGTAGTATCTTTGGGACTCCTCTTAAAATCGATCATTCTGCTTTTGCATGCACTAGACCTTTGGTCACTAGAGTTATGGTTGAAAGGGAAGTCACCTTACCTTTTATTGATTCGATTTGGATTGGAAGTTCTACGTCTGGTTATTGACAATTGGTGGAAATGGAATTTGTGCCTTTTTTACTGTAATAACTATAAAATGTTTGGTCATACTCATTTTTGTTATTATGTGGCTCATTTTGAATTGAGGAAATCTAAAGATCTTGGAAAGACTAAAAATATTAATGTTAATAATTAGATTGTTGTTAGAAACCTTGTTATCAATAACAAGGATAAAAAGGATTCAAATAAAATGATTATTAGAGTTGATAACAATAATGTTATTGCTGAACAAGAACATCAAGAAGGGTTGTTCAAGAAAAAATTGGCTTTTGCTATTGAGATGGAGATTTTAAAGAATGTTGAAACTACTAGTAAAGGGGACTCTCTAGATGCTGGATGCTAGTTGTCTTCATGTTTTGGACTTTATAAATGTGGAAGATAAAAAGGATGGTGCTAATAAATCACCTAATGTTGGTTTTATTGATAACATTATTGTTAATGATGAAATCAACATTAAAAATAATCTAGCACATTCTAGAGCTAATTTGTAGGAAGATTATTGATTCAGAAGATAAGGAAAAAAATCGAATAGATCAGGAAACTCAACTATGTAATTCGGAAGCTGCTCCTCTTCTTCATCTTGAGGGAAATTCAGAAAATTTGGATAAACATCATACTTTGACCCCTAGGAGCAATAGAGGGTCGAAATTTGCTAAGGATGTTTAAGTTTCTCATATGGGATATTAGAGGCTTTGCGGATGGGCAAGACTCTAATGGGTTAAAAAGTATTATCATTTCGTATAATATCAAGTTCTTTTGTATTCTCAAACCCTTGGTGGTTGTTAAGAATAATGTTGNTTAATGATGAAATCAACATTAAAAATAATCTAGCTCATTCTAGAGCTAATTTGGAGGAAGACTATTGATTCAAAAGATAAGGAAATAAAATTGAATGGATCAGGAAACTCAACTATGTAATTCGGAAGTTGCTCCTCTTCTTCATCTTGAGGGAAATTTAGAAAATTTGGATAAACATCATATTTTGACCCCTAGGAGCAATAGAGGGTTGAAATTTGCTAAGGATGTTTAAGTTTCTCATATGGGATATTAGAGGCTTTGCGGATGTGCAAGACTCTAATTGATTAAAAAGTATTATCAGTTCTTATATATCAAGTTCTTTTGTATTCTCAAACCCTTGGTGGCTGTTAAGAATAATGTTAGTCTTGAAGAAGTTTGAAAGTTTAAATTCTATGTTAATTCTAACAATAAGATTTGGTTTCTTTGAAGGGATTTTATTGATGTTAGTGTATTGTTGGATCATCCTCAATTTATTCACTTTTCTGTTGGATGGGAGAAATGCTCTTTTCTTGTAACTATGTCCTATTTTGGTTGTTCTAAACTTGAATGATTGGATCTTTGGGAGAATTTGATCACTCTTAACATTAATATCACTGACCTTTGGCTGGTTGGGGGGATTTTAATTATCTTTAAATTTTGAGAGATTAAAATTATTTTTCAATTAATCTCATTTTCAAAGAAAATATTTTTAAAACCCTTGAGCTTTATATATATATATATATATATATATAAGACAGGAATTGGTGAATTACCATAAGACAATTACCATAAGAAAATATCTCACACACACACACACATGTGGAGCAAATTACCATAAGACAGGAATTGGTGAATGATTTAGATGCCCATGGGGACCTCCCCAGGCAATATTGTTTCTGATTATGCGATTGATGTGTTGTCGGATGGCTCTGTTGAGCAACCTACCCCTTTAAACAATATTGAAAACAATACTAAAGGATCATTACCTTTAAAGGAAAATGTTCGGACCGTTAATCAGGAGAGCCTTGCAGCTCCACATCTTCGGGAAGTATCCAGTGCGGAGGCGACTATTCATACTTTACATACACTATAACCTAATGTGGTTTCAACGATTGGCAATCCTTCTACAACAATTCTGCCACCTCATCTAAATGAGCAAGTCATTACTATTAGTCAGGCACAAGAGATTCATCAACTTGCACATGCCCAACAACTTGTTGACCAACATATTGATCAAATGAGGCTATCTTCGGATGTGGAATGATAGGCTTACACATCTAGGAGGGAGAAGAATAATGGTGACCTACTTGAGCTTAGGAATCTAATGGATGATATATTGGTTACTTTAGGCAATGGCACACAACTCACCAATTTGTTAGCTGGCTCCCTTCCTAGAACTAGAGGCAGATGCATGACTAAACTGGGCCGTCCCTAAATTTTTTCTCGTTTTGGTGGTTTTGTTTTTGTTTTTTTTTGTATTACGTGTATCTTTACTTTTTTTGTGTGTTGCACCGTGTGAATAAGGTACCTTTCTGGGCCCACTCATACAACCTNCTTTGGCTGGGGGGGGGGATTTTAATTATCTTTAAATTTTGAGAGATTAAAATTATTTTTCAATTAATCTCTTTTTCAAAGAAAATATTTTTAAAACCCTTGAGCTTTAGATACACACACACACACACACACCTGCAGAGCAAATTACCATAAGACAGGAATTGGTGAATGATTTAGATGCCCATGGGGACCTCCCCAAGCAATACTATTTCTGATTATGCGATTGATGTGTTGTCGGATGGCTCTGTTGAGCAACCTACCCCTTTAAACAATATTGAAAACAATATTAAAGGATCATTACCTTTAAAAGAAAATGTTTGGACCGTTAATCAGGAGAGCCTTGCAGCTCCACATCTTCGGGAAGTATCCAGTGCATAGGTGACTATTCATACTTTACATACACTAGAACCTAATGTGGTTTCAACGATTGGAAATCCTTCTACAACAATTATGCGCCCTCATCTAAATGAGCAAGTCATTACTATTAGTCAGGCACAAGAGATTCATCAACTTGCACATGCCCAACAACTTGTTGACCAACATATTGATCAAATGAGGCTATCTTCAGATGAGGAATGATAGGTTTACACATCTAGGAGGGAGAAGAATAATGGTGACCTACTTGAGCTTAGGAAATTAATGGATGATATATTGGTTACTTTAGGCAATGACACACAACTCACCAATTTGTTAGCTGGTTCCCTTCCTAGAACTAGAGGCAGATGCATGACTAAACTGGGTCGTCCCTAAATTTTTGCTTGTTTTGGTGGTTTTTTTATTTATTTTTTGTATGACGTGTATCTTTACTTTTTTTTTGTGTTGCACCATGTGGATAAGGTACCTTTCTGGGCCCACTCATACAACCTATCTGTTTCCTTTCTATGTAATATATTAGCCCTTGGGCTATATATATATATATATATAACAGACTCTCTTTTACTTGCTTAGCTTAGGAAAGAATTATATATCACTAGAATNCCTTGGGCTATATATATATATATATATATATATATATATATATATATATATATATATATATATATAAAGCTTGAAAGACTCTCTTTTACTTGCTTAGCTTAGGGAAGATTTATATATCACTAGAAAAAGTGACTACATGAATGAATATGTTTCTTCTCATAAACATATGATTTCATATCCGTAGACTTCTTGAGTATATAAGTCTTGGGTCATTTTAATTTAAATAATTCATCTAAAAGATGAGTTTATATCTCAGAGAANTTCATATCCGTAGACTTCTTGAGTATATAAGTCTTGGGTCATTTTAATTTAAATAATTCATCTAAAAGATGAATTAATATCTCATAGATTTTTGAATGATAAAATTACTTTCAGAAAATCTAACTTTTTGCCTAAAAATATATTTTTATTTTCTAAATGAGAATGAAAAGAAGTCTTTAGAATAAAGACTTTAAATTAAGATATTAATCTTATTTGTTTACAATATACTATCTCGACCACAATAAAAAACTTAGGGAGAAAAACAAAAATTTAAGGAGAACAAACTTAAGGATGAGAACAAGACATTTTGATTGACAATCTGACCGGAAACAAACTTAGAATGAAAAAAAACCAAACAACACTTAGTAACCCCTAATTTTTTATATTAACTAATAAACATAGAAGAAAACAAATCACCAAATAATTATCAAACCCCAAAAACCTTAAATGTGACAAACTCTAATTTTTATAATAATGCCCTAGGGTAGCTCCAAACTGTGAACCTATGACAGTAAATGTAGATGAATACCTAGGAACATACATACCCTAGATTAGTCTAGCGTAGAAGCCTTATGTTAGTTTACTAGGTAACCAATAGATAGATTTAAGAACTAAGGCATATAGAACAAATTGATCTACCACCAAAGTCTATCAAGTATCTTAGAATGAAGTAGCTCATGCAATGAATGAAGATACTAAAAAAAACTATATAGAGGAAATGACCATCTTAAGTCATTGTTATGGAAAAAATGGAGAACTCTTGTTATTTTATTTGTTAATATTCCAAGGCTACCAATGTACTCGGGATGATGGAAAGCCATGGGCATCTTGATCAGGTATGTTACTCCAAATTTTAGGATAGTCCACCTAGTCTCCTTTTTAGAGCTATTTATGTAAGGTTTTCATCTTAATTGAAAAATATATTACCCTTCTCCACCTTATAGATTAAGATGTTCTTTAATCAATTCAAGTTAAAATCAATCCTATCAAACTTATCAAACCCTGTCCAATTCAATTCAATCCTAAAAAGATCAAACCCAATCCTTCTAAATCTAATCTCAGTCTTAACTTAATCAACCTCAAGCTATCTCTACCCAATTAAAATTCCAAATTCAAACATATTCCAATCTTATCAAACTTAACCCTAATCTGATTCAAACCCAGGATCAAATACAAATCCAATCAAGATCCAACTCAAGTCCAAATTGTTTCTCAAACCGTATCCATTGATTCCAGCTCTATACCATTTTGACTATCAAATATTGGGCCCATCCTTCAAAATATTTGAAACTCAACTGAAGTCAACCTTTGTCCAAAACTAACCCTTTTATTGAAGTCTTCAATTTATATCAGTCTATAAACATTTATTAATGAATAAAAGAGATATAAGGCAAAACATTAATCGAAAGTTTTCTCAAGAATAATTCTTGAGATTTAATGAACTATTAGGAAGCCCTCTAATAGGGATATCAAACACCAGAATTAAAATAAGCTTTATCTTACACCTATAATTAAGGGAAAGATCTCAGTTTTGTAGATTCATAATTCATAAAGATTTTCCTCATTTGAATGATCTGATCCATTCTATGAGGATAATTATATCTTTTGAGATAGTATATTATTCTTTGAATTCCATATCTGATCATTTATATAGAAATCTTTTAAGGTCTATGGTGGCCCCCAACGAAAAAAATATCCCACCATTAATTAATGTGTTTTAACACGAAAACCTTCTAAAGAAATACATTAAGTATTTTTATGAAACTGAAGTACCAATATCAAAACACTATTATCTACATTGCAATGCCATGTTAAAAATTTTCCTACTAAGTTTCTCGAGAGCAAGGTGCCACAACAACAATCTATAGCATCATTGTTCTATAATGTAGCTTTATAATACTATCCTCCAAAGTGTCACAATGTGATCATAAATTAAAGTTGTAGCTAAAATTTAGAGATTTTAGTGCCTTAAGGGATGTTTGGCTGGGATAATTTGTACTATATTGTAAGAAATTAGCAGAGTAGTAGAAAATTAAGGTTTTGGTGCAAAGAATTTAAAGTTCGATATAAGGTATGAATATATTTGAAGTTTACCTCTTAATCCACTTGGGCTTCATTTAGAATTTAACCAATTTGGCTTAAATTTAAGAATTGCTCTATTCCTTAATATGAAATATTATTGGAAGACCACCGCTTATCACCCACATCTGCCTGCAGATACCATATGCCACCGATTACAGGCCACCACCCACCACTGCTGGCCATCAATTGTTGTCCGCCACCATTAGTTTTCACCCACTGCACACCTACAACTAGCCAGTGTAAGCCAACCATCGTTGGCCAGCCACACACTACCGCCAATGCCAACCATCGCAAGTTCCAGTCGCTCACCCACTCCACCTGCCGTCTCAGCCAATCGCAAGCATCAGTTTTTGGTTGGCACTATCAAATGTCACACAACACACTTCATTAACAACTTATAAAATATTAAATACATTTTTTCAATATACCTAAAACAATATATATATATATATAGATATATATATATATATAAATACATTTTCTAGGGTTTTGAGTTTTCGGGGCAATTTCATGGCGATACTAAAATCTTCTTCATTTCACAAACTTACGGTGATATATCTCCTTTTCACCTCTCTAATAGTTTTAATTACCTTTTGCTTCTGTTTGTTGCTGGCTTCTGTTATCCGCAGTCGTGATGCTCCCAGGCAAATCTTTCTTTGACGCTGTTTTGGATGGAGGAGGGGGTTCCTCTAACTCTAGCCCTAGGGAGCATTTTCCTCAAGGATTTCATGACTCTTTGAACTTGGGTGGAGATTATTACTTTATAAAAAAAGTAGGAAAAAAATGGGAAACTTGCTATGTATATCACTGATGTAGAATCTTCTATTCTAGCTTCTTCTTGTCGATTAGTACTTGTAGGCAAGTTCACATACGGGCATCCTAAAGTGGATTTAATTCGCAAAGAGTTTGAAATGTTGAAGCTTAAGGGATGGTGGAAGGTTGGCATTTTAGATGGGAGACACTTACTAATCTAACTTGCTAATGACGAGGGTTATACTAGGCTATTTTCTAAAAGATTTCTGTGAATTGAAAACAAGGTAATGAAATTCCTTAAATGCTCAGTGGATTTTGATCCTAAAACTAAATTGCTAGTGATACCAGTATGGATTAGATTCCTTGGTCTCAAAATACACCTTTTTAATCATTAAATATTGTTCTCTTTAGCTACAACATATGGTAAACCATTTAAAATGGGCACTGCCACCTTTGACCCTCTGAGGCTCTTGTCCTTGTTGAAAGGGATATTACTCAACCATTTTTTAACAAAATCTAGATTGGCTCACAACATCGTGGCTATTGGCAACAAGTGGAAATAAAACGTCACTCACTTTATTGTATACACTGCTCTATGTTTGGTCATCATACAACTCAATGTTTCAAGTTAAATCCCCACCTCAAAGGAAATAACCGTCTTCACTCAACAGGTCAACCAACTACTCTCAATGAAAATCAAGATAATAATACACTACAAAGTAATCCTACCATTGTTGAGCTTCATAAGACTCAGGTTGAGGGTATGTTTGGGGTAGCTGCAAGGGTATGTTTCTTCTCAGTAAGCTGATTAAAAATAATCTGCCGATAAGCTAGGTACTATGGCTATTACAAATTTTTTATTTTTGTAGATAATTCATACTACAGCCAGAAAGCTGCCACCGCACCTAGATATGTGCGGAGTGAAAATGCTGTTTTCAGCATTTTGAAAACACATAAGCTGTTAAAACACACTTTACCCAAATAGGTCAAGTGTGTTTTCAAAACGCCACCGCACCAAATAAGCTGCCCCAAATGGACCCTGAGTCTCAAAATGATGAGGTGGAGCCTCATAATGAACCAACCACAATTATGCTTCTACCTAGTGCTCTTACCACAACTTCTATCTCTTGCTCTAAAAATGATAATATGATCCCTGTGATCCCGATTTTTTATATGTAAGGATTTATGAAGTTGACACCACTACAGCGTCAAAAACTTAATCCTTATATGAAAAGTAAGTTGTGTAAAATATATATAATTATAGGTAATTAATAATAGGATTCTACGTAACTATACATATCTTTATTNTTTACTTTTTTTTTGTGTTGCACCATGTGGATAAGGTACCTTTCTGGGCCCACTCATACAACCTATCTGTTTCCTTTCTATGTAATATATTAGCCCTTGGGCTATATATATATATATATATAACAGACTCTCTTTTACTTGCTTAGCTTAGGAAAGAATTATATATCACTAGAATAAGTGACTACATGAATGAATATGTTTCTTCTCATAAACATATGATTTCATATCCGTAGACTTCTTGAGTATATAAGTCTTGGGTCATTTTAATTTAAATAATTCATCTAAAAGATGAGTTTATATCTCAGAGAATTTTGAATGATAAAATTACTTTCAGAAAATCTAACTTTTTGCCTAAAAATATATTTTTATTTTCTAAATGAGAATGAAAAGAAGTCTTTAGAATAAAGACTTTAAATTAAGATATTAATCTTATTTGTTTACAATATACTATCTCGACCACAATAAAAAACTTAAGGAGAAAAACAAAAATTTAAGGAGAAAACAAACTTAAGGATGAGAACAAGACATTATGATTGACAATCTGACCGGAAACAAACTTAGAATGAAAAAAAAAACCAAACAACACTTAGTAACCGATTTTTTATATTAACTAATAAACTAGAAGAAAAAAAATCACCAAATAATTATCAAACCTCTAAAACCTTAAATGCGACAAACTCTAATTTTTATAACAATGCCCTAGGGTAGCTCGAAACTGTGAACCTATGACAGTAAATGTAGATGAATACCTAGGAACATACATACCCTAGATTAGTCTAGCGTAGAAGCCTTATGTTAGTTTACTAGGTAACCAATAGATAGATTTAAGAACTAAGGCATATAGAACCAGTTCATTTACCACCAAAGTCTATCAAGTATCTTGGAATGAAGTAGATCATGCAATGAATGAAGATATTAAAAAAAACTATATAGAGGAAATAACCATCTTAAGTCATTGTTATGGAAAAAATGGAGAACTCTTGTTATTTTATTTGTTAATATTCCAAGGCTACCAATGTACTCGAGATGATAGAAAGTCATTGACATCTTGATCAGGTATGTTACTCCAAATTTTAGGTTAGTCCACCTATAGTANCAAATGTGATCCTCACTCTGTTGTAGAACTCATACTCCATTTTCCGGATCATATGTTTCACAACATATTTTATCAATTTAATTGGCCAAATTAAAATGTAAATTAAGTTTGGAGTTGAAAAATTATCATAATTTATTTTATAATTTAATATTGGCACATTAAGTTTGGAGTTGAAAAATCATCACAATTTATTTTATATTTTAATATTGACACATCATATTAGCTCTTCATTTCACCATATCAGAGTAGGGAGAAAGATTAAGGGAACTACTCAGACTTCATAAGAAAGACACAAATTTCATATATAAAAGAAAGTTCATACAATGCTAATAAACAAACAAAACTTATCTAAAACTCTTTCTCAAAGTAAATCCCTTGTAGCCTTTCCTCAGAAATGCAGGAAAAAGATATCTCTCACCTTTCTCCTTCCAACACTCTTACAGAAAGTTTCACACTAAATCTCACCACACAAACTCTAAACTATAAAACAAAAATCACTAATGGACTCCAATATGGTGGTGGAATGAAGATGGATTATGAAGATGACAAAAATGAAGCATGATGGAATGTTTTGGAGCGAAAAGGAGTCCATTTCTTGATGAATTTTGGCCCCAAATAAAGCCCAAGGTCGGTTCTCCAAGAGGTGGCTCCAAAAACTCTTCAAAAATTGTCCACATACATCAAACCTTCTAGAAAAGGGGGCTGAACCACCTTTGGCACCGTCGGCGCTAGCCTGGCGCCGTCGACGCTAGTCTGGTGTCGTCAGTGCTGAGTAAAAAATTTAGGTGTTCTGTTGTTCTGCGCCGTCGACGCTGCCTTTGGTGACTTCGGCGATGCCTTTGGTGCGGTCGATGTTGAGTACTTCTTCAAAAACGTAATTTTGACTCCAAATTCCATCCTTTTTGCTTCAAGTCCTAAAAATCAACAACTTGCAAGAAAACATCAAAATACATTAAAAAAATGTGCAATATCACCAAAAATAAGTATAAAATATTGGTCTAAAAATGCATATATTTTCGGTGCATCACCCTGCTGCACCTGTTACTTCTAATGTTCCTTCTGGATTGCCTACTTTTCCTTCTCATTTGCAGGATAATGTTATTGATGTTAATGCTACCATTGAGCAAAATATGCAAGAAGCTGTCAATGCCCCCCCTCCACATTTCAAGTCACAACATTCTTTATTCTCCTACATAAAGACATATTAATGAAATTATCTATTGACATGCTACTCCTATTCCCACTTCCCTTGCTCTATTACATGTGTCTCTTTAAGAAGCTACTAACACCTTAGAAAATGAATGGCAAGTTCAACGACATTTTAGAAGGAAAGGTAAAAGAGAACTTGCGAAGCTTATTGATTCTAATATCTCTCAAAAAGTTATTTATTACTCTGATGGAGAGCAGGTTTTCAATCCTACTAGATCTTCTAGGAGGATTGCATACAGACATCTTGTTTAAAAACTTGGTCTGGAACATTAATGGAGTGACTAACCCTTCCTCCCTTAATAGATTGAAGCACTTGTGTAGGGTCAATAAAATCTTTATATTTGCTATTCTGGAGCCGATGATAACTGTTAGTACTAATAAAATTTTTAGCCACTTTAAAATTTTTCATCACTTGTGCAATAAAATCAACAAAATCTAGATTTTTTGGAAAAGGAATGTCACCCTTTCTATTATGGAGGATGATGAGCAATTTGTTTTAACTCAGTACAAGATGGAAGATTACCTTGGCTGGCCCAATTTTTTTTATGCTAGCTCTTTGTTGTAGGATAAATATCTTTTGTGGCACAAACTTGAAATTATGGGAACTGCCATTACTGATAATTGGTTTGTTGGGGGTGATTTTAACATGATAATGAAGCCTACTGAGAAGAAAGGTGGGGGAAGTTGTGACACTGCTCGTATAAACCGATTTTGTTATTCCATCTCTCAAGCTGGTCTTTTTGATTTGGGATATGCTGGTGCCCCTTTCACATGGTGAAGGGGATTGCTTTCTTAAAGGGTGGATAAATTTTTGGGGAATGGTTCTTTCTTAAGCCACTTTCCTATCGTGCATGCTCAACATTTAAATTCTGCCTCTTTTGATCGTAAACCTATTTTGTTAACTTTGGCTTTTAATGACAAACCTATTATCTCTCATTTTAAATCCTTCAACATTTGGACTACTCATGAGTCTTTCTTGAGCTTAGTGCAGCAGGTCTGGAAGATGGAGATGGTTGGCTCTCTCTGGTACACTCTTTGGAAACTACGTAAAAAAATTGTTGCTTTTCTGAGAAAGTGGAACCTGCAGGTTTTTGAGAATGTTCATTCCAAATTTATTGAGGCACAAAGTGTTTTTTATCAATTGGAAACACAAGATGTTTACACCTCTGATTGGGTTGACTCCATGGCAAATGCACAGCTAAATCTCCTTACTGCTATTAATTTGGAGGAGGAACTTCAACAACAAAAGGCTAATGATATATCCTTTATAGCGGGGGACCATAATACTAACTATTTTCATGCTACTCTTAATCATAGAAGGAACATCAATAGCATCTTGAAAATCAGAAATGTGAATGGTGAAACAATAATTAACATGGATGAAATTGGTGAAAGTGTTGTTCATCACTTCACTACTCTCTATCAATCTACCATGCACATCACCTCTATAGACTCCACTCTCTTTTTGGATGATAGAGACTTTATTGATTCCCTATCCTTATCGTATATACCTGATGAGAAAGAAATCTACTATTCTTTTCAATCCATTAATCCAAACAAAGCTCATGTCCCTGATGGTTTCTCCTCCTCTTTCTATTTGTATTCTTGGAGTATTATTAAGAAAGAGGTCATTTTAGTTATTCAAAGCTTCTTTCTTGGTGAGAATCCAGGCAATTACTTTAGCTCTGCTACCATTGTGCTCATCCCTAAAACTAATGACAAACTTACCTGGGATAATTTTCATTTGATATCACTTACCTCTGTTATCTGTAAGGTCATAAGCAAAATTCTTGTCACTAGACTACAACCTCATCTCCCTCATATTATATCTCCACAACAATTAGCATTCATCAAAGGAAGGGAGATCACTGATAATATTTTGCTGGCCCAGGAAATCACTGAGGATCTTGATAAAAAATGCATAGGGAGAAATATTGTTATCAAAATTGATATTAAAAAGGATTTTGATACTATTAGCTGGAACTTTATTCTAAATGTTTTGAATGCTAAAGGTTTCAAGAATGACTTTTGTATGCTCATTAAAAGGTGGCTGGAAACCAATCACTACATTATGCTTGTTAATGGTAAGGCTTATGGTTTCTTTCTTGCTCTCAGGGGTATTAAGCAGGGAGGTTCTCTCTAACCTACTATGTTCATTCTTGCTTTTGATTACTTTTCTCGGCTTATTAATCGAGCACAAGTCCAACACCCGCACATACGATACTCTCACAAATCTAAGTTCTTGGTTAGTCACCTTGCTTATGCTGATGATGCTATTATCTTTTCTAATACAAGTAAGAATGTTATTAAAGCCATTATGAATGTGTTAGAGGATTTTCAAAATTTCTTTGGTCTGCTCTTCAATAGATCTAAATGCTCTTTTTACTTTGGAAAATATGTTTCTACTCACATTAAAAATTGGGCCACTGACTATACTTACTATAAAATTTTTAAGCTCCTTATTAAGTATCTTGGGGTGAATATCCTTAGGGGCAGAAGAAAGCAAAATCAACTAAATGAGGTGGAAGGTAAAATTAAATCAAGTATTAATGATTGGAGAATCAATTTTTTTTTCTAATGGTGGCAGGCCCACCTTGCTTAAAAGTGTGCTTTGCAGTTTACCACTTTATGCTTTACAAGTCATTAAGGCTAGAAAAAGCACCCTGAGAAATCTTGAAATCCTTTTTAATAAGTTTCTTTGGCTTGGGTCTATTTCTGACAAAATTTAGACTAATTGGGCTAGGCTTTCTATGCCTAGGACATCTAGAGGTCTTGGCTTTAAATCTTTGCAGCAAATTGTAGACATCAATATGTATAAACTTTGGTGTAAATTTCAGGCGGGGGAGTCCCTTTGGGCATAGTTTGTCTATCAANTGTCAATGCCCCCCCTCCACATTTCAAGTCACAACATTCTCTATTCTCCTACATAAAGACATATTAATGAAATTATCTCTCGTCATGCTACTCCTATTCCCACTTCCCCTACTCTATTACATGTGTCTCTTTAAGATGCTACTAACACCTTAGAAAATGAATGGCAAGTTCATCAACATTTTACAAGGAAAGGTAAAAGAAAACTTGTGAAGCTTATTGATCCTAATATCTCTCAAAAAGGTATTTATCACTCTGATGGAGAGCAGGTTTTCAATCCTACTAGATCTTCTACGAGGATCGCATCCAGAAATTATGTTTAAAATATTGGTCTGGAACATTAGGGGAGTGGCTAACCCTTCCTCTCTTAATAGATTGAAGCGCTTGTGTAGGGTCAATAAAATCTTTATATTTGCTATTCTGGAGCTCATGATAACTGTTAGTACTAATAAAATTTTAGCCACTTTAAAATTTTTCATCACTTGTGCAATCAAAACAACAAAATCTATATTTTTTGGAAAATGAATGTCACCCTTTCTATTACGGAGGATGATGAGCAATTTGTTTTAACTCAGTACAAGATGGAAGATTTCCTTGGCTGGGCCAATTTTGTTTATGCTAGCTCCTTGTTGTAGGATAAATATCTTTTTTGGCACAAACATGAAATTATGGGAACTACCATTACTGATAATTGGTTTGTTGGGGGTGATTTTAACTTGATAATGAAGCCTACTGAGAAGAAAGGTGGGGGAATGTGTGACACTGCTCTTATAAAACGATTTTGTTATTCCATCTCTCAAGCTAGTCTTTTTTATTTTGGATATGCTGGTGCCCCTTTCACATGGAGAAGGGGATTGCTTTCTCAAAGGGTGGATAGATTTTTGGGGAATGGTTCTTTCTTAAGCCACTTTCATATTGTGCATGTTCAACATTTAAATTCAGCCTCTTTTGATCGTAAACCTATTTTGTTAACTTTGGCTTTTAATGACAAACCTATTATCTCTCGTTTTAAATCCTTTAATATTTGGACTACTCATGAGTCTTTCTTGAGCTTGGTGCAGAAGGCCTGGAAGATGGAGATGGCTGGCTCTCTCTGGTACACTCTTTGGCAACTACGTAAAAAAATTGTTGCTTTTCTGAGAAAGTGGAACCTGCAGGTTTTTGAGAATGTTCATTCCAAATTTATTGAAACACAAAGTGTTTTTGATCAATTGGAAACACAAGATGTTTACACCTCTGATTGGGTTGACTCCATGGCAAATGTACAGCTAAATCTCCTTACTACTATTAATTTGGAGGAGGAACTTCTACAGCAAAAGGCTAATGATATATCCTTTATAGCAGGGGACCATAATACTAACTATTTTCATGCTACTCTTAAGCATAGAAGGAAAATAAATAGCATCTTGAAAATCAGAAATGTGAATGGTGAAACAATAACTAACATGGATGAAATTGGTGAAAGTGTTGTTCCGCACTTCACTACTCTTTAGCAATCTACTATGCACATCACCTCTATAGAATCTACTCTCTTTTTGCATGATAGAGACTTTATTGATTCCCTATCCTTATCTTATATCTCTGATGAGAAAGAAATCTACTATTCTTTTCAATCCATTAATCCAAATAAAGCTCATGGCCCTGATGGTTTCTCCTCCTCTTTCTATTTGTATTCTTGGAGTATTATTACGAAAGAGGTCATTTTAGCTATTCAAAGCTTCTTTCTTGGTGAGAATCCAAGCAATTACTTTAGCTCTGCTACCATTGTGCTCATCCCTAAAACTAATGACAAACTTACCTGGGTTAATTTTCATGATATCACTTACCTCTGTTATCTGTAAGGTCATAAGCAAAATTCTTTTCACTAAACTACAACCTCATCTCCCTCATATTATATCTCCACAACAATTAGCATCCATCAAAGGAAGGGAGATCACTGATAATATTTTACTGGCACAGGAAATCATTGAGGATCTTGATAAAAAATGCAGAGGGAGAAATATTGTTATCAAAATTGATATTCAAAAGGATTTTGATACTATTAGCTTGGACTTTATTCTAAATGTTTTGACTGCTAAAGGTTTCAAGAATGACTTTTGTATGCTCATTAAGAGTAGCTGGAAACCAATCACTACAGTATGCTTGTTAATGGTAAAGCTTATGGTTTCTTTCTTGCTCTCAGGGGTATTAAGCAGGGAGGTTCTTTCTCTCCTACTATGTTCATTCTTGCGTTTGATTACTTTTCTCAGCTTATTAATCGAGCACAAGTCCAACACCAGCACATGCGTTACTCTCATAAATCTAAGTTCTTGGTTAGTCACCTTGCTTATGCTGATGATGCTATTATCTTTTCTAATACAAGTAAGAATGTTATTAAAGCCATTATGAATGTGTTAGAGGATTTTCAAAATTTCTCTGGTTTGCTCTTCAATAAATCTAAATGCTCTCTTTACTTTGGAAAATATGTTTCCACTCACATTGAAAATTGGGCCACTGACTATACTTACTATAAAATTTCTAAGCTCCCTATTAAGTATATTGGGGTGAATATCCTTAGAGGCAGGAGAAAGCAAAATCAACTAAATGAGGTGGAAGATAAAATTAAATCAAGGATTAATGATTGGAGAATCAACTTGTTTTCTAATGGTGGTAGGCTCACCTTGCTTAAAAGTGTGCTTTGCAATTTACCACTTTATGCTTTACAAGTCATTAAGGCTAGAAAAAGCACCCTGAGAAATCTTGAAATCCTTTTTAATTAGTTTCTTTGGCTTGGGTCTGGTTCTGACAAAATTTAGATGAATTGGGCTAGGCTTTCTATGCCTCGGACATCTAGAGGTATTGGCTTTAAAACTCTATAGCAGATTGTAGACATCAAAATGTATAAAATTTGGCTTAAATTTCAGGCGGGGAGTCCCTTTGGGCATAGTTTTTCTATCATAAATATTGTCATACTGCTCACCCCTCCACTGTGGCTTGGAAAACTAGAGATTCCATACTCTGGAAGGCTATAATTCTAGCTAGAACTATAGCTACTCAGTTTATTTATTGGGAAGTTGGAGATGGTAAGATCTCCTTTTGGCATGATCATTGGGTCACATCAAATTTTACCACTCTCCCACATTCTAATATTGATTCAAACCTGCTGGTCTCTGATGTTTGTGATGGTGGAAATTAGAATATCAATATGTTGAGGTCCTTGGTGGGAGATTTAGCTCCTTATGTGTCTACCACTCCAATTCTTGCTGGTGGAAGAGATAAACCAGTGCGGAAATTCCTTTCCACGGGTTCTATAACCAAAATGCTATACAGGCATACTCACCACTATCAAAAATGGAAATGGAGCTCTTCCATGTGGCATCCCTTTATTTCTCCTTCTACCTCTTTTTTTCTCTAGAGATATTTTCATTCCTTCTTGCCTTTAGATGGCATACTTAAGCTGAAAGGGTTGAAGCTGGCATCTATTTGTTACATATGTAAGAGGGAAGCTGAATCATCCCATCATCTATTTTTTGAATGTATTTTGCTGGAAAGGTATTGGTCACTTTTTGTGGGCTCCTTAGAGTCTACTGGCCACATCCCTTTAGCTTGAATAAGCCACTTGGGGCTTGGCAAAATGTTACTTCTTTTCCTACNACTCTGGAAGGCTATAATTCTAGCTAGAACTATAGCTACTCAGTTTATTTATTGGGAAGTTGGAGATGGTAACATCTCCTTTTGGCATGATCATTGGGTCACATCAAATTTTACCACTCTCCCACAGTCTGATATTGATTCAAACCTGCTGGTCTCTGATGTTTGTGATGGTGGAAATTAGAATATCAATATGTTGAGGTCCTTGGTGGGAGATTTAGCTCCTTATGTGTCTATCACTCCAAATCTTGCTGGTGGAAGAGATAAACCAGTGTGGAAATTCCTTTCCATGGGTTCTATAACCAAAATGTTATACATGCATACTCACCACTATCAAAAATGGAAATGGAGCTCTTCCATATGGCATCCCTTTATTTCTCCTTCTACCTCTTTTTTTCTCTAGAGATATTTTCATTCCTTCTTGCCTTTAGATGGCATACTTAAGCTAAAAGGGTTGAAGCTGGCATCTATTTGTTACATTTGTAAGAGGGAAGCTGAATCATCCCATCATCTATTTTTTGAATGTTATTTTGCTAGAAAGGTATGGGACACTTTTGGTGGACTCCTTGGAGTCTACTGGCCACGTCCCTTTAGCTTGAATAAGCCACTTAGGGCTTGGCAAGATGTTACTTCTTTTCCTCTAAGATGAAATATTTTCCTTTAATGGTTCTTTGGTTCATCTGGCTTGCTCGAAATGCTTATAAATATCACTCCTCCGCCACCCCCCTTCAAATACTATAGTTTGCTTCATTATGGCTAACTATTATAAAGTTGTTAGAGCTTTAAATAACGCTACTGCCATATATGTTTCTGATGGAAGCAAAAGACCTATCTTGGTTAGATGGTTACCACCTTTTTCTGGTTGATTTAAGGCCAACATTGATGCTAGTTGGTCCAATATGGCAGCATGTGCTGGAGGGCTATTTAGAGATTGTTATGGGAATTTCCAAGCATTTTTTGGTTCACCCATTGTTGTCTCTACACCTCTTGAGGTTGAATACTCTGTTGTTTTATTAGCTTTAAAGGTATCTTTCTCTTATGGGTCATTATAGAGACCGATTCACAATGTCTTTATAATATCCTCATCAAGAAATTCAAGCTGGTCTAACACATAATTTGCTTATTACATTGCATTTATAATAAGATAGATAGTCATCAGCTTCAAATTCTCTTCACTTTCACCTTTAGATAGAGGAATACTCCTGCTGATTGGCTTCCTAAGCTGAATTTATCTAATTAACTGCTTGGTATTACCCCTTCTATTCCTCTTAAAAGTTATATTCTTAGTGAAATGATGGACACTCCTTACTTGAGGAGCTGAATGAACTTTATGTTGAATCTGTCTGTTGTCCCTTTTGGTGATGTTAGATGTTTAATGTTATCTTGGGAGCTTCTTCACTGGCTTTTTAATGCCAACACTGATTGTCTTAATGCTCACATGCTGCACTGTCTCAGGACCATGCCCTTTTTTCATTGTATGGCATGTCCTTGTCCTGCATTTTAACATGGAGGACCATTTTTCAGGTCTCTCAGATAGCTGTAGGAATGTTGGATTTTCCTATCTGGAATCTTATTTTGCTGTAGCTTTTCTTATTTGATTTTCTGGACTGGAATTTCCCTTATTACTCTGCACGGTATCTCCTGCATCTCAACCTACAGGATATTTTCTCTTCTCAGCTCCATCTTCTGCAACTTAACTTGCAGACCTATTCTCTAGTCTCTCTGTTTGTTGTTCAATTTTTGGACATTCCTATCTGGAATGTTCTTTTGTTGCAGCTGTTATTAGATGTTTTACTGGACTAGAACCTCTCTTGCTGCACTTCTTAGCATTTCCTGTATCTTATTCTGCAAGATTTTTCTGCTCTCATATTGTTGTTGGGGTGTTGGATATTCCTCTCTGGAATGTCTTGCTAAAGTTGTTGACTAGAACTTTTCTTATATATATATATATATATATATATATGTATATGTGT
>JXCR01088455.1:16299-31250 GCA_002079205.1 Phalaenopsis hybrid cultivar | reverse complement strand
TTATATATATATATATATATATATATATATATATATATATATATATATATATATATATATATATATATATATATATATATATATATATATATATATATATATATATAATATGTACACATGTTTGTGTGTGGGCTACCAAATCAGTATTGGTTTTGCTAAATTTGCTTTTTTGTTTTGTTTACTGGCTGGGGTTCATAAGGATTTTCATCTGGTTTCTTCACATCTATGATAAGCATCTAACATTGAGGCAAACTAATTTTGGTAAGGAATACTGATACACCTAATATATATATATAGTGTTTTTAGATACATTTTTATACTTATTTTTGAGATATTGCACTTTAATGGAAGGTATTTGTGTGTTTTTCTTTCAGGTACACGTAAAAAGGTGAAGATGCTAAAAAGAGTGAAAGAGGATCAAATTTGGAGCAAAGATAGCACCGACAAAATAGAGAAGGCCGTACCTAAGCGCTAGAGGCCCCGCGCTTAAGCATAAGAGGCAGTTATTTGACGGGTTAATTCATTTTACTGAATTTTGATGGGACATTTGAAGCATCTATTGGCTAAGGAGGGTGGTTATGACCACTAGAAATGAAAATATGGTTAAAAGACTTGTGAAAGGAGGCATCCCTTGAAAAATACATCGAATCAAGACACATTTTGAAGAGATACCAAGAAACCTCTTGAAAAATTATAAAAGAAGGAAGTTGAGAGAAAAATGGGGGAGTTCTGAGAAGTTCTTGAAATAGTTCATGGAGAAACTTTTGGAAAGATTTTTCAGGCACCACAAATATACTTTATCCTTTTTGTTTTTAGTTTTATTGTGAGGGTTAAGAGTGTTGTAAGAGAGAAGAGATTCAAAGGAACTGCAAGAGTTTGGTGGAGGATTTGATATAAGTTTTTATCTTTGTCTTAAACAGATTCAAAGGAAATTCAAGATTGGTGGAGGACTTGAGATAAGTTTTTATCTTTTGTTTTAGACTACTTTTGGTTTTAATTGAAATGGGAGAGGACTTGAGATAAGTTTTTATCTTTTTGTTTTAGACTACTTTTGGTTTTAATTGAGACTTAGGACTTGAGATAAGTTTTTATCTTTTGTTTTAGACTACTTTTGATTTTAATTGAGACTTGTTATTGTTGAGATAAGTTTTTATCTTTTATTTTAGACTACTTTTGGTTTTAATTGAGACTTATTGTTGAAGACTACTTTTAGTTTTAATTGAGACTTGTTGTTGGTTTGACAATGATTTCTACTTTTAAACTAAAATTACTTTTGGTTTTAATTAAGACTTATTGTTGGTTTGACAATGATTTCTTCTTTTAAACTAAAGACTTTTGGTTTTAATTGAGACTTCTTGTTGGTTTGACAATGATTTCTACTTTTAAACTAAAGTATGGTTTTATTTTCTCCATGGATTCTGAGTATTTTTCTTTATCTTTCTTCTTAAAATGATAAGTAATTAAAATTTTGGATAAAAGTTGTGGAGAATATTAATCTTTAATGTTTGAAGAAGTTGTGATGATTTAATTCCATGCACTTCATTTACTTCATGATCTGCCCCATCTAGATGTTAAAGTTTGTTTTGAGAACATGTAAGAATCAAGATGGTATTGTCTCAGTCAACAATTGGAAAGGATCACATGAGGTTGTTTGAATGAGAATGTAATTCATATGATTTAGTGCAAATAAATAAGAAAATAATATTTGAAAGGTGTAGAGTTAGAGGACTTTAGAGTGACAGGTTAAAGCCCGCAACTTGGTTTATTGTTTTAGATTTTGATACGAGATGTTAGCCCCCAAATGGAGGGAACTCTAGAGTGAGAGCTGGTATCTTCCCTGCCTAACCAGTCTTCAGAACTATTCAAACTTTGAATTAACCAATGCTCTTTATAGCATCTCTAGTAAGGGTAAAGAATAATATTGCTCCTGTTTGGCACAACACAATTTAAATACTTCCATAACAAAATTCCTATATTTATTACTGATTCATGATAAGGAGAAAGATATTTTATATTCAGTGCTTTTCTTTTACATAAACTCAAGTTATATTTAGAATTTGTTTTTATTTTGTCAAAAATACCAAAAGGAATTGAATTTTAATTACTCTAAAAATAACTATAGTTTAAGTAATTGTCTTTTTTGAAATATAAAGTTTATTATTTAGAAGTGCATATTGTGAACACTCCTTGTGGGTTTGATATTCAGGGCTTAATAAAAAAGTCTTATATTACTTGATAACGATACGTATACTTGCGTAGTATCCCACTATATATATAAATTAAAAAGATATATTCTTATTTTTTCAGGATCAAGTTTTTGGTGTTATTGCAAAGTAGGAGAGATAAGTGAAGAATATAATTGCATACATTGTTATATCGTTGCATATAAACAGTCGGGATCAAGTCTTTTGCGCCATTGCCGGGGAGATTGATTGAAAGGAAATTTCTATTTTAGAAAGTCTTATTTAAAGTTTAAGAGTTATTGTAGGAATATCTTATTATAATATTTTATTTTTGTGTGTGTTTTATTTTATTATTTTTTTTATGTTAGTGTATGCGTAGTTCAGGTTCTAAAGGACTAGTGCCCTACGATTCTGAATTAGAGAGAACGGTTAAGAAAATTAGAAAAAGCAAAAAAATTAAAAGATTTGATAAATCTAAAAAATTACAGAAATAACAAACCAAAATGATCAAAATGCTGAAATTCATCAAGAATTTAGGACCTTTACGAGATTATGCTTACCCTACCGTAAATGAACTTCATTGTAGTTTTCAAAAACCTAATGTAATAGCTAATTCATTTGAACTTAAACTTGTTATTATCCAAATGGTATCAAATAATCAGTTTGGGGATCACCAACTAAAGATCCAAATTTGCATCTTGCCAATTTTTTAAATTTGTGTGCTACATTTAAATATGATGGTGTACCAGATGATTTCATAAGACTTAGGTTATTTCCTTTCTAATTGAGGGATAAAGCTAAGATGTGGTTGAATTCGTTAGCATCTAGATCTATCGGACTTGGGGTGATTTAGCACAAAAATTCCTTGCTAAATATTTTCCACCATAAAAAACTACGAAGCATAAAAATGATATTATTTTTAATCAGTTTGAAGGGGAATCTATTTATGAAGCATGAGAATGATTTAAAGAACTCTTAAAAAAGTGTCCACACCATGCTATACTAGATTGGTTAATAATTCAAATTTTTTATAATGGATTAGCTGGATCTCTTAGATCTATTATTGATGCTGCTGGTGGTGGTTCATTGATGTCAAAACCATTTCATGACGCTTATGCTTTAATTGAAGAAATGACTACCCATAATTTTCAATGGCCTTCTGAGAGGGTAAATCCTAAGAAAGTAGCTAATATTCATGAATCTGATACATTTACTCTGTTAGGAAATCAAGTTGCTGTAATTTTAAGGAAGTTAAAACAAATTGGAATGAACTTTTCTTAGCCAATTTCTATGATTGAAGAGAATTTATTAGGTCAAATGGTAGATTCTCAAGCATCATTAGAAACTTTGAATGCCATAAATAACAAACAAAATAACCCATATTCAAATTATTATGACCCATGTTGGAAGAACCATCCTAACTTCAATTGTAATAATACTACAGGTGGTAATAATCAGTAATGGGGGAACAATCAAGTAAACCCATTGGAAAGCTGGAACAACCAAGGGAATAATAATTGTATATCTACTTATCCTATAGGTTTTAATAGTAATCTACAATTTAAGGAGAAGAAGTTGTCTATAGAAGAAGTGGTGATACAAATGGGAAATCAGTTACAAAGTCAATGAGCTACAATTAGAAATATTAAGAATCAACTTGGATAAATTACAAATTCATTAAGTACTAGATCCCAAGGAACACTTCCTAGTAATACTGAAACAAATCCAAAATAAAGTGCAAGTAAAAGCCGTTCAACATAGAAGCGGAAGAGAGTTGGAAGATAGGGTTCAAAAAGAAACTGAATTAGAGAAAGAAGTAATTGAAGAATCAAAAGAGAACACTCCAAAAGATTTTGAAAGACTTATTTCTCCACTAAAAATTGATTTGGAAAAACCACCACCTCTATTTCTTCAGAGACTTTTTAAATAGAAGTTGGATAAATAATTTTAAAAATTTCTGAAAATTTTTAAGAAACTTACAATTAATATTTCATTTGCTGAAGCCTTAGAACAAATGTCAATCTATGTAAAGTTTATGATGGATATTCTCAATAGGAAAAGGAAGTTTGAAGATAATGAGACTGTTGTACTTAGTGAGGAGTGCAGTGCTATAATTTAGAAAAAGCTTCCTAAAAAGCTTAAAGATCTTGTAGCTTTACATTCCATGTGCAATAGGACACAAATTTTATGGCAAAGCTTTATGTGATTTAGGTGCAAGCATTAGCCTTATGTTATTATCAATTAAAAGATTGTGATAAGGAGAAATAACCCATATTACTGTAACTCTGCAGTTAGCAGATCGTTTGATAACGTACCCTAAAGGAGTTATAGAAGATGTCCTAGTGAAACTGGATCAATTTATCTTTCATATTGATTTCATTATGTTGGATATGGAGGAAGATAAAGAGATGCATATCATTTTGGGGAGACCTTTCCTAGTCGCAGGAAGAGCAATGATAGATGTGCAGAAAGGGGAATTAACTATGTGTGTCAATGATCAAAGTGTTAATTTTAACATTTCACGATCAATGAAATATCCTGTAAAAGGTAAAGATGATGGATATTATAAGATATCTAAGTGAATGCCATTTCAAAACTAATTATGAAGAAAAATCTAAAGCAAAAGATTTGGAACACGAGCAAGAAGAGAAATTAGATCAATGTGAAGATCTTTTTAAGGAAGATTCAAACTATGTTCGAGAAAGTTTTGAAATTTTGGACACGATAGAAAACGATAAATAATTTTGTCTATCAATTGAAAAACCTCCAGAACTTAAGTTGAATTTATTTCTTGATCATTTAAAATATCACTTTTTAGGTGATTCCTCTACTTTACCAGTTATAATTTCCTCAAAGTTAATGATGGAAGAAGAAGAAAGATTGATGATATTTTGAAAAATTTTAAGAAAGCCTTTGGATCGAGAATAACTAATATTAAAGGAAGCAGTCCTTCAATTTGTATGCATAGAATTCATATGGAAGAGAACTGCAAAACCAGGGCTGATCCTCAAAGGAGATTGAATCTTGTTATGAAAGAAGTTGTAAAGAAAGAAATTTTAAAGTGTTTAGATGCTGAAATTATTTACCCTATTTTATATAGTGCATGAATTAGTCCAACTCACTGTGTTCCTAAGAAATGAGGAGTAACTGTGACTTTGAATGAACATAATGAGTTAATACTTACTAGATAAGTCACATAGTGGTGAATATGCATTGATTATAGAAAATTAAATCTTGTTACTAGGAAATATCATTTTCCATTACCCTTTCTAGATCAAATGCTAGATAAACTAGCTGAGCATAAATACTTTTAATTTTTGGATAGATATACTGGTTATCACCAAATTCAAATAACTCCTGAGGATTAAGAGAAAACAACTTTTACCAGTCCTTCAGGTACATTTTCTTTTAGAAGAATGCCCTTTGGTTTATGTAATGCCCCAGCTACATTTCAAAGATGTATGAGGAAAATTTTTTATGATTTTATGATTTAAAAAATTTTTTATGATTTAATTTTTTATCAAGAAGAAGTGTTTATGGATGATTTTTCAGTGTTTGGAACTTCATTTGACTCATGTTTAAAACATTTATCAAAAGTTGTTAAGTGCTGTGAAGAAATAAATTTAGTCTTTAATTGGGAAAAATGTCAATTTATGATAGCAGGAGGAATTATATTAGGGAATCAAATATCAGAAAATTGTATAGAAGTAGTTCATGCTAAAATTCAAGTGATCACTAATTTACCTTATCCAACAAATGTGAGGGAAATTAGGAGTTTTTTAGGACATGCTGGATTCTACAGATGATATGTTAAAAACTTCTCAAAAATTGCTAAGCCTTTATGCCATTTTCTGGAGAAAGATGCAATTTTCAATTTTGATGAAGAGTGCCTAAAAGCTTTTGAGTTATTAAAAAAAATTTAATCACTGCACCAATTATAGTTTCACCAGATTGGGGAAAACTTTTTAAACTGATGTGTGATGCTAGTGATTATGCTATTGGAGGTGTTTTAGGACAAAGATATAATAAAATGTTCAAAGTTATTTACTGTGCTAGTAAAACTCTTAATGAAACCCAAATTAATTATACAACAACTGAAAAAGAGTTATTAGCAATGGTATATGCCTTTGATAAATTTAGATAATATTTAATTGGAACTCATTGCGTAGTGCATACATAACATTCAACTATGTACTTTTTTTAAAAAAAAGGATGCTAAACCAAGACTTATAAGATGGATTCTTCTTTTGCAAGAATTTACCTTTGAAATAGTAGATCGGAAGGGGACTGAAAATCAAATGGCTGACCACTCTATTTTGAAAAAAGAATTAATGAACATTTTCCAGATGAAAAACTGTTCAATATTAATGAGTGGCATGTTCTATGGTATGTCAACATTATAAACTTTCTTGTAAGTGATATTATACCCTATGGAATGACATACCAATAGAAGAGGTAATTTATATATGAAGCTAAGACTTATTTTTGGGATATCCATTTTTATATAAACAAGGAAAGAATCTGATTATTCAAAGATGTGTACCTTTAGAAGAAACTTATGAAATTATCCAAAAATGTCATAATTTTATTTTTGGGGGACATTTTGGTATTGATAAAACAATGTACAAAATTATACAATCTGGATTTTATTGACCTATTATCTTTAGAGATGTTTATATCAAAACCTGTGATAGATGTCAACGAGTAGGCAATTTTTCTAGGAGAAATGAGATGCCCCTAAATTATATGCAAGAAGTTGAAATATTTGATGTTTGGGGATTAGATTTCATGGGACCTTTTATACCATCTTTCCGAAATTTATATATACTGTTAATAGTGAACTATGTATCCAAATGGATAGAAGCTGTTGCTTTACCTCGATGTGATGCTCAAAGTGTTGCAAAATCTTTAAAAATGAACATATTTTGTAGATTTGGGATACATGGAGTTATCATAACTGATCAGAGAAGTCAATTCAGAAATGCCAAAATGGAGAAATTATTAAAGAAATATCATATAAACCATAGAATTACTTCTGCTTATCACCCTCAGACAAGTGGTTTGGCTAAATTATCCAATCTGAAAATTAAAAGAATTATGAAAAAATCTATGAATCCAACAAAAATGGATTGGTCACTCAAACTTGACTATGCTTTGTGGGCTTATAGGATTGCATACAGAACTCCCATAAGAATGTCCCCATATAGGCTAATATTTGGGAAAGTTTGTCATTTACCAGTTGAACTTGAGCATAAAACATATTGGGCAATTAAAGTATTCAATTATAATTTAAAAGATGCTGATGAGAAAAGATTATTACAATTAAATGAGCTTAAAGAGATAAGGAAAGAGTCTTATGAGAGTGCTAAGATTTACAAAGAAAATATGAAGTTGTGGCATGATCGAAGGATTCTTACTAAAAATTTTCAGCAAAGGCAACAAGTTTTGCTATATAATGCAAGTTTAAGTTTATTTCCAGACAAACTTAAGTCCAGGTGGATGGGCCCATTTGTTGTGATGAAATTTTATCCTTAGGGAGTTGTGGATATCAAAGATCCTAAAACTGAGAAAGTATTTAAAGTGAATTGTCATAAATTGAAACCTTATTTTGTAGGGAATCGACATAAATTTAATGATCAAATGATGTTGGGTCAACCAGAATAAACATTGGTTACGTCGGACCGACGACGTAAAACCAATGGCTTTGTGGGAGGCAATCCATAGTTATCAGTGTGTTTTTAGTTTTGATTGTTGTTTGTGTGTGATTAAGAAAATTTGGGGTAGTGTTTTTGACACTATTATGTGTTAGTAATGATTTTAAGACTTTATTTAATGATCTAGACATGCTAGAATGAGTATTCGGACGTTAAGTTGACTGGTGCAAAGTTGAGCACTGACACTTAAGCGCCAATATTCGACACTTAAGAGCGGATGTTAAAAACCATGTGTGAAATTCAATTTCTAGAAGCTTTAATCGCCAATTGATTAACTTAAACATTCCATGGCAGTTTTAAGGGTTTTGTGATGGAATTTAACCCAGAATCATTTTTAGCCCAAAAAGTCTAAGAGAAAGAGAGATTTTGAGAAAATGTCTTCATGAGAGATGGATTTGAAGAAAAAAGAAGAACCCATGAGGAAGAAATTCATTAATGAAAGTGCACAAGAAATGTATAACAGTTTCTTAGTCGTTAGTATTAAAGGAATAGTGGAAAAGATCAGCAAAACTGAGACTAGGTGGTTTTACTTGAGATAAAGGTAAAAGAAGTTATTGCACATCTAGAGCATATTGGATGGCAATTAAAAATGCAATTTAGCCATACTAGTTATATAGAGGAAGCAAATAAGGCGATGTATCTTAAGCAGAAATGGATTGAAGAAGATTGTATCAGAGCTCATCATCACCGTCCGTTTTATCAACTTTATATTCCAAATGCCCAAGGAGAGACTAATGAAAGAATGGAATTTGTTCCAACAAATGAAGAATAGAATTAAGTTCAGTGTTGGAGTTTGTTTATTAGGAGTCGTTATTTTTATGTGTTTGTGTTAAATCTTTTTTTTATTGTTTATGTCTTTTATGTGTTTACATTAGTATGTTTGTTTAGTGTTTTTAATTAGGAAAATTTTCTCATCCGAGACTCTTTGGAATGAGAATTATGTGTTGAATGTTGCTTGTAATAGTTTGTAAATGAATATATGTGTTTGTTTGAGTGAAAATTTGTGTTATTTTAGCCTCGAATCAAATTAGTTATATTGGAGAATTTTGAGAGAGAGGAGAGTTAAAGGAGAGGAAAATAGTCATTGAAGTGTTGTAAGACCATTTAGGGGTGGTATACTTAGGCTAATAGTGCATTTTACTTAAGTTCAAAAATATCAAAAAGCATGCACGGGTAGTTAAGTGCCACATTCTCACGCTTAAGTGTGATGTAACCCAAAAGGCAGGCGCCTAAGCGCCACTTATCCGTGCTTAAGTGTAGCGCTTAGGCGCCGGTTCACAAAAACTGATTCGAGAACGGTTAAATGTAAATAATAACCCCGAAAATGGCCATTTTTACTCCTGTTGTCATCTTATTCCTCTCGAGTTTGTGATTTTGATGTTAGGGAAAACCTTTTTGTGGAGATTTCTTGGTGGATTTGAGCCAAATTTGCTAGATTTGGATTTCTTAAGGTAAGAGCTTCACTTCTATGTAAACATTTTGGATTTTCAGAATGTATTTTGAGTACATTTGGAAAAAACTCAAAAATCACTATTCATGGTGAAAAGTGAAGAAAAATATATAGAAATTGCATAGAAAGTATAGTTTATGCTTATAAGAGTTAAGTTTAGTAGATTAGACTTGATTTTTGAAGTTATTGTGGAATTTTGTGAAATTTGTAGAATGGCTCCCAGAATGAAGAGGAGTAAGGGAAAGACCCACTTTGATTTGAGCAATTTTGTGAGTTCAAAAGCTCGGGACAGATATAGTGACACTCTATAATCAAGAAAATTGATTCCTGAGAGGTGTTTTAAAAATTCAGGTGGATCCGTGGAAGATGTGATCGTTCGCCGACAATGAAAAAGATTCGATTGTTTTTCTACTGTGGCTGTGATATCTGTAGTACAAGAGTTTTATGCAGACCTTCCTTAGGTGGAAAAGGATCGAGTCATGGTCAGAAGCAAATTGGTACTTTTTTCATCGGAGGTAATCAATATATTCTACCATTTACCGCCTGATACTTTATATTTTTATCTGAACTATAGTCCAACTTAGACGGAACTGGACGAGATTATTTCATATCTGACTTTTGTAAGGGGACTCTGGAAAATTACAAATGAGAGGAGAGTCAACTTTTCCACTTCAAAGTTAAGTGCACCATCAAAGGCATGTCACTACTTTATTTCAGCTCATCTGTTACCGACGAATCATCTTAGTGAAGTTACAAGGGAGAGAGCAATGTTGAATTGTTGTATTCAGGAAGGCAAGCTTATTAATATTGGCGCTTTGATTTATAAGACTATCATCAGTTCTGCCACTACCACTACTACTATGGGTCTGAGATTTGTTTCTTTGATCTTTTCTTTGTGTGAGTAAGCTGGTGTAAGATATGATAGCTAGGAAGAAGTGTTGCTGCCATTAAAGCCAATTATAAGTGTAAATGTGAAATCGTATTCTGAGCACTCTATTTTTCGTTAGAGAGGAGGATTTTCAAGATGTTATGGAATGTCGACGTTTGTTGCATCCACTTCTGCTGCTTCTACATCGACATCATCTACCTCGCGAGCATCTACTTCTAGAGGTGAGTCTACTAAAACTTAGGATCAATTATTGCAGAGGATGATGGATAATATTAATTATGCTACAGATAAGGTTCAAAATCTAGAGCATTTTGTAGAACATATTGAAGGGTATGCTAGAAGGCATACTCATTATGAGGAGAAATTTCACTCATCTTTGGAAAGCCTCATTAGGGGTAACCAAGGAGTGGAATTTCCTTCATATCCAAGATACCCTTATTATGTGCCTACAAATGTCTGGAACAACGGTAATTGAGATGATGAGGAGGAGGACTAAGTTATTTTTATATTTGTAATATATGATAGACTACGTGGTGTGAACTTGAGACATTCGAATTTGGGTACTTGTTTGGACTATGTGATGTGTTAGATTTTTTTTTTGTTTAATTGTTATTGTGATATTTGCGTTTTGTTAGTATTTTATTTTAAATTCTAGGGGTAGTAATTGTTGTTGTGTGTTGAGTAATGTGTTTTAGTTAGTTAGGATTGAACTTATTTCTATGTCTTCTGAAAAGTTGAAAATCTTGCTAGCTTTAATTTTAAACTTTAATTTCAGAAAATTGCTACCCTATATTTTTCTTTTATTTTGTTGATGTGTTCATTTTTATGTTTAGACTGTGAAATCAAAGTTAGTGTGTATGTTTGTTTTTATGTCTGTACCCACTACTTAGAAGTCTAATGAATCCTTACATGTTGAATTAAAATTAAAATGATAAAAAATTGATCTAAAATTAATTTTACTCCTATTTTTAGTTTTATACTTGTATAATTAGGGTATAAAAATTCTTGTAAGCATGTTATTTCAATTTTTATTCCTGCTTAAATGTATCTAGTGCTAAACTGTTTAATCTTGTTAAAAACTTAAGTTTGAGGGGAAAAGAAAAATATTTTCAAAACTTGAATTTTATTTATTCTTAAATGTGCTACAAGCAACTTTGGTTTAAAAGAAAAAATGATCATGTATATGAAGTTATATTAGGGAAGTAAAATTTGATTTTAGAAATGAGTAAGGTATGTATATGAAGTTATATTAGGGAAGTAAAATTTGATTTTAGAAATGTGTAAGAAAATTTAGTTAAAATTTTGTTATATTAGGGAAGTAAAATTTGATTATAGAAATGAGTAAGAAAATTTAGTTAAAATTCATTGTAATGAAAAAAAACTTTCACTTAAAAATTTTTAGTGTAGAAAATGTTAAATATAGTGTAATTATCTTTAGTAAGAAAAATTGTATTTTTAAAAAGTTTAGAAATTTAGACTTTTATTTTTAATACTTAAATTTCTTTTATTAAAAATAATTTTCAAAACTATTATGATATTTATAAGAAAAAGATTTATATCATGACTTTGCCTTAGGAAAGGAGAAGTGGAATTCAAAACTATTAAAAGCCTATCCAGATATAGTAATCCTTGTCTGAAAAAGAAAAAAAATAATAAAAAGAAAAAGAAAAAGAAAAAAAATTAAGGGAGGAGAAGCTTAAGGATTAGTGCCTAATCNTTTTTAGTGTAGAAAATGTTAAATATAGTGTAATTATCTTTAGTAAGAAAAATTGTATTTTTAAAAAGTTTAGAAATTTAGACTTTTATTTTTAATACTTAAATTTCTTTTATTAAAAATAATTTTCAAAACTATTATGATATTTATAAGAAAAAGATTTATATCATGACTTTGCCTTAGGAAAGGAGAAGTGGAATTCAAAACTATTAAAAGCCTATCCAGATATAGTAATCCTTGTCTGAAAAAGAAAAAAAATAATAAAAAGAAAAAGAAAAAGAAAAAAAATTAAGGGAGGAGAAGCTTAAGGATTAGTGCCTAATCAAAAATTGGTTCCACATTTGATCTTTCTAAAGTATAAGACTTGAGAAACTCTTAAGCTTAAGGATATAATACAGTAAGTAAAATTATTCTTAATAAATTTTTTTTAAGTGGAGATAATAAAAGGACTAAATTCTATATTTGGAAAATCTACAATATTTCTGAATTAGATAGGAACTCATATTTTCATATTTCTTAACATTAAAAATTTCTAAACTTTAAGTTGGTCTCATTTACTAAATTTTTTTTCTAAATTGGACTACTATATTTCTAAATCTAAATTTTAGTAACTCTAAAATAAACTCATATACATATCATACTTATTTAGTTTTTAAAGATTGAAGTGTCACTTGAAGACAAGTAACATTTTAAGTTTGGGGGATTTTGATACACCTAAAATATATAGTGTTTTTAGACACATTTTTATATCTATTTTTGAGATATTGCACTTTAATGGAAGGTATTTGTGTGTTTTTCTCTCAGGTACAAGTAAAAAGGTGAAAATGCTAAAAGGAGTGAAAAAGATTAAATTTGGAGCAAAAATGCAAAAATGGTGCAAAAGTGTTCATGCGCCTAAGCCCTAAAGCGCCGGTGAAATAGAGAAGGCAGCGCCTAAGCGCCAGAGGCTCCGCGCTTAAGCGTAAGAGGCAGTTATTTGACGAGTTAGTTCATTTTTGTTGAATTTTGAAGGGACATTTGAGAGACCTATTGACTAAAGAATGTGGTTATTACCTCTAGAAACAAAAATATGGTTAAAAGAATTGTGGAAGGAGGTATCCCTTAGAAAATACATCGAATCAGAACACATTTTGAAGAGATACCAAGGAACCTCTTGGAAAAGTAAAAAAGAAGGAAGTTGAGAGAAAAATGGGGGAGTCCTGAGAAGTTCTTGAAATAGTTAGTGAAGAAACTTTTGCAGAGATTTTTCAGGCAGCACAAATTTACTTTATCCTTTTTCTTCTTAGTTTTATTGTGAGAGTTAAGAGTGTTGTAAGAGAGAAGAGATTCAATGGAACTTCAAGAGTTTGGTGGAGGATTTGAGATAAGTTTTTATCTTGCTTTTAAACTACTGTTGGTTTTAATTGAGACTTCTTGTTGGTTTGACAATGATTTCTACTTTTAAATTAAAGTGTGGTTTTGTTTTCTCCATGGATTCTAAGTAGTTTTCTTTATCTTTCTCCTTAACATGCTATGTAATTAAAGTGTTGGATGGAAGTTGTGGAGAGTATTAAGCTTTAATGTTAGAAGAAGTTGTATGATTTAATTTGATGTACTTCATTTATTTCTTAATCTAGCCCATCTAGATGTTAAAATTTGTTGTGAGACCATGTAAGAACCGAGATGGTATTATCTCAGTCAACAATTGGAAAGGATCACATGAGGTTGTATGAATGAGAATGTAATTCATATGATTTAATACAAATAAATAGGGAAATAATCTTTGAAGGGTGTAGAGTTAAAGGACTTTAGAGTGATAGACTAAAACCCCCAACTTGGTTTATTGTTTTAGGTTCAAATATGAGATGTTAGCCCCCAGGTGGAGGGAACCTAGGGAACTCTAAAGTGAGAGATTGTATCTTCCTTGCATAGCCGGTCTTCAAAACTATTCAAACTTTAAATTAACCAATTTTTTATAGCATCTCTAGTAAGGGTAAAGAATAATATTGCTCCTATTTGACACAACACAAATTTGAATACTTCCACAACAAAATTCTTATACATATTACTGATTCATGATACGGAGAAAGATATTTCATATTTAGTGCTTTTCTTTTACATAAACTAAAGCTATATTTAGAAGTTGTTTCTTTTTTTTGTCAAAATATCAAAAATATAAAAAAGAATTGAATTTTAATTACTGTAAAAATATCTATGGTTTAAGTAATTGTTATTTTGAAATNATATATATATATATATTAAAAAATTAAATTCTTATTTTCTAAGGATCAAGTTTTTGGGGTTGTTGCAAAGTAGGAAAGATAAATGAAGAATATAATTGCATACATTGTTATATTGTTGCATATAAACAGTCAAGATCAAGTACTATGGCTCCAGATTCTCACTTAGAATTTCTCATGTCCGTTATAATGCTCACTGCACATAGTTGTGGATTTTCTGTTGCCATATGATGTTTATGGCCTGTTCTTTGAGGGGTGCTAATTCTGATACTTCTTATGGATTATGTTGCTTATCCAAATCACTAGGAGGTTGTTTTGCTGATGTTTTCTTCTTGTTTCTTTCAATTGTTGCAAGTCCTTTATTTCAGATTATCTTGACAAGGATTATTTTGTCACTACATGCCTCAAACTTTCCTTCGAAGAGCTACATGGTTGCTAGTTTCCCCCTCTTCTTACTAATTTCATTTTTGGTTTGTTCTCTGTTATGACTTCCTTTTCTTTGGAGCAGCTTTGTAGGTTGGTCTATATGTTTTGGATTTATCTACTGTGAAAGCTCATTTGGTAACTGGGAGTACTGTTGTGAAGAAACCATTTTTGTTCTTTTTTTTCAAGATTGTTTTTATGCTTACTTGCACAGGTTTACTTGTTTTTGGCTCTTTTGTAATTTTTTGGGGTATACTTGTATTTTTTTTAGATTTTTGTGTGTGTGTTGTACTGTTGGTGGTGGAACCTCTAAGAGTGAGTTTAAATGTAATTTTGGGTTTTCAGACTGGGGATCCACC
>JXCR01088455.1:0-14916 GCA_002079205.1 Phalaenopsis hybrid cultivar | reverse complement strand
ATATATATATATATATATATATGCGAGCCAAACAACTTTAAGGTAATTTAAATACAATAAATTACTTTTGCATTACATTCATTTTACACTATATTACTTTCAAACAAACAAAACAACCCCTTGTGTTTATCTCTAGCACCATAGTGGTCATCCTAGTTCTAAAGCACCCTACCACTACCACAAAGCACCTCAATACCATTAAAGATCAACTATTGAGGAAGAAAAATGAGAACTTGATGTCGCAAAACTTACTTTGATTTTCATAGTGTTGCTCCTTTTTCATAACACTAAAACCACAACATTGCATCGTGACCTCAACAAGCAATTAATTCTAATAATTTTAAGGGCTTTAGAATAATAAGGAGAATTATTGGAATAGATCGTAGGCTAAAAGGGCAGTAGTAGTAAGTGCAGATTTTTTAGTGTGTGTGTGTGGTGTGTGTCTTATTTTAGAAAGTGAGATAATTTAAAATTAGAGGGTAAGGATGATGGTTAGAGTGCAAGGAAATGAAGAAAATAATTAAGGAGAAGACTTGAAGTTAAATTCACTGAAGAAACAAGGAGAGCATAATGAGGAATCTCGGTGCCTTTATTCTAATTTTTTTACTTTTGAATAACTTATATTGTGTAGTTATGGTTTGTTTGCCTAAATTGAGGAAATCTAAATGTGTTTTGTCTAAAATAATGTTAGGCAAAATATTTTGTTCTTTGGGCTAATAATTTCTAATCTTGACTCTATGTCATTATGAGTCTATGAATTTAATTTGACCAAACTTGTTCACATTTTTGTTTCTTCCATATCCATTTAGAACTGGTATTGGCCTAGAAAACATTAAATATTGAATGTGAATTTTAGATTTTTACAATCTAAATGAAACATACGAAGAGAGAATGATTGGAGTGTGGTAGGATAGACATATCTCTACAAAAGTTTTGCAATCAATAGAGAAATATAGACCTCATTCTCTTAGAAGTAGAATACATAGACATATGATTGATGTTTTTAGTTATTTACAGAGGATAGAGAATAAAATTGCTCATGAGTTTAAATTAATATCTCCTTAAACTTTTGATGTGTTAAGTTCTGATCCCGATTCCCTTTATATATGTTAATGTGATGTATGCAATTATATTTTTAGTTTCCTTAATTATAATTCTTACTTTGCAACAAAGCCAAAAACTTGATACCAAGAAAAAGCTAGGTAAATTCTTAACTTCTAAACAAATAAGCTAGTTATAATATTTAAATATGGGATACTACGTAAGTATACATATCATTATCAAGTAATATATGACTTTTTTATTAATCCAAAATATCAAACCCACAGGGAAAACAACAATATTCACTTTACAAAATAGGAGAAATTAGATAATAAAATTCTACTTAGCAAAATCTTCTTACTTAAACTCTAAATTTTATAATAGAAATGAAAGTTCGATTCTTTTTGTAATTTTTGATAATTGAAAATAAAGTAAGCAACTAACTAATTTAACTAGATATTTGCAAGTTGAAGGAAATATAAATAAAATATTTTTTCTGTATCTTTAATCAGTAACAGTATAGGAATTTTGTTATTAAATTTTTCTAATTGTGTTGTGTCAAATAGAAGCAATAATATTCTTTACTCTTACTAGAGATGCTATTAAGAACATTGGTAATCTATAGTTTGAATAGTCTTGAAGAAGGGTTAGGTAAGGAAGATACTATCTCTCACTCTAGAGTTCTCTCTTCTCCCTCCACTTGGGGGCTAACATCTCATATCAAAACCTAAAACTTTAAACCATTTGGGGGCTTTAACCTGTCACTCTAAAGTTCTCTAATTCTTTACCCTTCAAAAATTATTTCCCTATTTATTTGCACTGAACCCCGTGAACTACTTTCTCATCAATGAAATCAAATGTGATTCTTATCATTTGTTAACTGAGCCAATACCATCTCAGATCTTACATGTTCACACAACAGGTATTAATATCTCAATTGGCCAAATCAATAAGTAAATGAAGTACAAGGTTTAAATCATCACAACTTCTTCCAACATAAAGACTAATACTTCACACAACTTCCCTCCAATACTTAATCAGTTATCATTTTAAGGAAAAGTATAAAGAAAACTACTTAGAATTCATGGAAAAAATACAACCACACTTGAGTTTGAGAATAGAAATCATGCAACAAACAAGAAGTCTAAATTAAAACCAAATGTAGTCACAAAGATAAAAACTTATCTCAAATTCTCTCCACCAAAGTCTTGACATTCATTTGAACCTCTTCCTTCACTTACAATGCAAAATACAACACAAAATAAAAAGAAAAGTGGGCAGCGGCGACATTGTATGTGGTGGTTGGCACTGGATCGAACTGGATGGATTCTCTCTTCTATGAATGATCCAAGTCTTCTTTTAAAATTTTCCGAAAAGGTGTTTTGGTGTCTCTTCAAAATGTTTATTCATTCAATGAATCTTTTAGAAGTTGCTTTCGTTCAAAAGTCAATTGAATGAATTTTTGTGTCCATTAACTATTTCTCACGTTTTCATCAAGGGTTGATTCAAACACATCTTCAAGTCATACAAATTCAATGAATCATCAAATAAATACTTTTGGTGCTTAAGTGTGGGGTACCTAGTGCTTAGGCATGACTCTCTCTGTTTAACAGACATGTAAGCCCCAGTCCTAGGTGGTTAGACGCCTCAATTCATTTTTGCACCTTCTTCATTTTCGCTCCAAATTTGATCTTTTTTCTCTTTTCACCATTTTTCATCCATTTGATTATAGCTGAAAGAAAAAAACACATAAATACCTGTCATTAAACTGCAATATCTAAAAAATAAGTATAAAAATTTGTACATAAAGACTATATATTTTTTGTGTATCAAAATCCCCAAAACTTAAAATGTTACTTGTCCTCAAGTGACACTCCGATATTTTAAAAACAAAATAAGTAGATTATATATATGATTTTCTTTAGGATATTCTTAAATTTTGATGTAGAAATATACTAGTCCAATTTAGAAAAAACTTTAGTAAATGAAACCAACTTAGAGTTTAGAAATTTTTAATGTAAAGAAGTCTAAAAATATGAGTTCTTATCTAGTTCAGAAATATCGTAAATTCTCCAAATATAGAGTTTAGAAATTCTATCTTTTTCACTTAAAAAATTTTATTGAAGAATAATTATACTTACTATATAATATTATTAAGCTTAAGAGTTTCTCAAGTCTTATACTTTAAAAAGATCATATGTGGAAGCAATCTTTGATTACACACTAATCCTCAAGCTTCTCCTCCTTTTTCAGCTTTGCTTTTCTTTTTCTTTTTTATTTTCTTTTTCTTTTTCTTTTCTTTCTTCTCTTTTTCTTTTTCTAGCGACGATTAATATATATGGATAGGCCTTTAATAATTTTGAAGTCCACTCTTCCTTTCCTAAAGTAAAGAGTTGATATATTTCCTTCACTTAAAAACATGATAATAACATTTAAAAATTATTCTCAATAAATGAAATTTAATTTTTGAAAATAAAAGTCTAATCCTTCTACATTTTTCAAAAATACAATTTCTCCTACTAAAGATAGTTACACAATATTTATCATTTCCACAGTAAGAAAAATTTAACTTTAAGTTTTTTCTTCATTACTATAGGTTATAACTAAATTCTCTTACTTATTTCTTTGTTCAAAATTTTACTTCCCTAATATAAATTCATATACATGGTCATTTTTCTTCAAATCCAAATCAATTCATTTGAAGTACATTTGAGAACAAATAAACTTCAAGTTTTTAGAAAATTTTTCATTTCCCCCACTCCGCCCCAAACTTAAATTTTTAATAAGATAAAACATTTTAGTATTATATATATAGAGGCAGCAATGAAAATAAAAAATAACATGCTTGCAGGAATTTTTAAATCCTAAATACACAAGTACAAAAATTTAAAACAAGAGTGAAAATTAAATTGATCAAAATTTAATTTACTTAACATATAGAGATTTATTATACTTCTATGCAATGGAGGATAACATAAAAGTAAACAAACGCACTAACAAACATTTAGAACTACAACATAAAGAAAATATTTGGTAGTAAGTTGAAAATTTTAAACATGAAGTTCTTAAGTAAAAGTTAGCAATATTCTATACCTTCCCAAGATTCAGGATTAAGTTCAACATGGACTAACTAAATACACTAAACAACACAGTTAACATAATTACTACCAGTCTTAACAAAATACAACAATGTCTAATAAAACAAAAACATAAACGAAACTAACAGTCTTAACAAAATACAACTTAAAACAAAACAACAATACAATATAACTGCGCCACAAAAAGTTCACAACAATACACAAAAAAAACTAAACTGTAGAACTCAGTCTAATCATCCTCCTCCTCCTTAGCACCACTCTCGTCACTATGCCAAACAGCTGCAGGCTCATATGATGGATATTTTGGATATTGAGGGAAAACTACACTCTGGTCACCTCTCATGACGTTTTCCATACATGACTGGAATTTCTCCTCATAATCACTATGTCTCCTCATATGTCCATCTATATGTTCTACAAAATTTCTTAAATTTAATACCTTATCAGCGGTATAGTTGATGTTGTCTAATATCCTTTGCAATAATTGTGACTGAGAATCAACATAAGTATGACTTTGTGATGTCGAAGCACATGAAGTAGAAGCTCAAGAAGTAGAAGCACCTGAACTACTAGAAAATTCACCTCTCCAGCCAAAAATTGAATGATGTGAATAAAATTTTGCATTCACACTATTAATGGGCTTGAGTGGCTGCAGTATCTCCTTCCAGCTATCAAATCTAACTCCAGCCTGTTTGCATAATAAAAAGATCAAGGATGTGAATCCCAAACCTGTAGTAATACCAGCGATGACAGAACTGGTGATAACATCATAAATCCGAGCTCCAATGTCTATGGGCTTGAACTACTGAATACAATAGTTCAAGGTTGCTATGTCTCAAGTCACATCACTAAGGTGATTTGTAGGCAACAGACAAGCAGAAATAAAGTAGTGTCATGCCTTCACTGCAGCGTCCAACTTCGAAGTGGGGAAGTTGACTCTTCTTTCATTAGTAATTTTCTATAATCCCCTTCCATCAATCAACGATGAAATAATCTCTTCTAACTCCTCATCGTTTGGACTATAGTTTGAATAAAAGCATAACTTGCTAGGGGAAATTAATAAAACTGATTTATTACCTCTGACAAGAAAGGTACTATCTTTCCTCTAACCATGATTCCTTCTTCTTCAGCCTAGGGGAATAGAACTCCCGAACAACAGAGATAAAGACCACAACAGAAAAACAACAAAATTGCTCCCACTGTCGCCGAACAATTACATCCTTAATAGCTCCACCTGGACTCTTAAAACACCACTCGGGGATCAATTTTCTCCACTGCAGTGCATCACTATATCGATCCTGAGCTCTTGAACTAACAAACTTGCTTGAATCAATTTGAGCTTTTCCTTTACTTCTTTTCATCCTTGGGGCCATTTCTAAAAATCATATAAAATTCACAATAAATCCCAAATTCAACTCTAAATCATTAAACTCAATTCTTAAAAGCTTAAACTACCAAATCTATGTATTTTTCATAGATTTTTCTCAAATTTTCACCATGAATAGTTCTTCAAACCATCAAAAAATCTCCAAATTAGAGGATCCCCTAATCTCTAAATCGTGAAATCAAGAAGTAGGGGACGAAGTCAAGGGAAAAAAATGGAGTTTTCGGACCAAAAATTCACTTTAAATCGTTCGCGAACCGATTTGCGTAAACCAACGCTTAAGTGTGAATGGTTCGACGCTTAGATGTCACTCGCTTGGTTTAGACTGTGCTTAAGCATGGGGTTTTGGCGCTTAGGTGAAAGTGCACAAATTTTGACATTTTTGGTTTTAAGCAACTTGCACTTTTAGCCTAAGTCATGACTCCTAAATGGTCTTATAAAACTTAAATAACTATTTTCTTCCCTTTCAACTCTCCTCTTCCTCGAGATTCAACAATCTTAACCAATTCGATTCAACACAAAATAACATAAAATTTCATACAAACAAACACTAATATTAATTCACAAACAATCACAAACATTTTCATTACATAGATTCTCAATCCAAAGAGTCTTGGATGAGATAGTTCCTAACGCAAACACTAAACAATCATAACATTAAAAACACTCTAAACTAACTTAACATTAACAAACAAACACTAAACACACAAACATTAAACAAAGAACTTAATTCCACTCTCCTTTCTGTGGAATGAATCTTGGCCTATCGTCAGTCTCTCCTTGGGCATTTGGAATGTAAATCTGATAAAACTGATGGTGATTAATAACTTTGGTTGAGTCTTCTTCAATCCATTTATTTTTCAAATACATAGTATTGTCCGCTTCTTCCACAAAAGTGGTATGACTAAACTGCATTTTAAGTTGCCATCCCATATGCTCTACATATATGTTAACTTCCATCACTTTTGCTTCAATTGAAGCAACGTCAGCCTCAATTTTAGTGATTTTATCGACTATTCTTTCGATACTAACGACTAGGAAACTATTATATAACTCTTGTGCACTCTAACAAATGAATTTCTTTCTCATTACTTCCTCCTTCTTCAAATCACTTTCCCAAGATGACATCTTTCAAAGAACTCTCACTCTCCACTTAGAATTTAGGGTTAAATTGAAGTGTGGTGAGACTTCTCCTCGTACCCTTCTATTTATAAGCTTTAGATCATGCCTAAAACCTCTAGACGCATTTTCAGACCATGATCCCACGTTTAAACCCACTATATCACGTTTAAAACTTCTAGAAATGTCATTTAACATGTTTAATAAACTGTCACGCTTAAGCACTGAAAGTTGGCGCTTAAGCGTCGGCGCCTAATTTAGCACAGGTCATCTTAATGTCCAATAACTCATTCTAACATGTCTAAGTCATCTGTTAAGGTCTTAGAATCACTACTAAATCATTATATATTCAAAATACTACCAAAATTTTGTAAATCAAACACAACAACATAACATTCAAAATAAACACACCGATAACTATGAGTTGCCTCCCACAAAACACTTGGTTTAACGTCGTCAACACGATGTAACCAGTGCTTATTCTGGTTGGCCCAACAACATAAGATCATTCAATTTATGTTGATCCCCTAAAAAGTAGGGTTTCAGCCTGTGACCATTTACTTTGAATATTTTATCAGTTTTAGGATATTTGATATCCACAACTCCATAGGGATAAAATTTTATCACAACAAATGGGCACATCCACCTAGACTTAAGATTGCCTGGAAATAATCTTAACCTTGCATTATATAGCAAAACTTGTTGACCTGGCTCAAAATTATTAGTAAGAATCCTCTGATCATGTCACATCTTCATCGTTCCTTAGCACTTTCATAAGATTCATTCATTATCTCTTCAAGCTCATTTAATTGCAATAATCTTTTATCACTAGCATCCCTTAAATTGTAATTAAATTCTTTAATGGCCCAATATGCTTTATGCCCAAGTTCAACTGTTAAATGACAAGTTTTCCCAAAATTAGTCTATATGGGGACATTCCTATATGAGTTCTATATATTGTCTTATAAGCCCACAAAGCATAGTCAAGTTTGACTAACTAATCCATTTTGATTATATTCACAGATTTTTCCAATTTTCTTTTAATTTCATGATTGGATAATTCAGCCAAACCACTTATCTGGGGATGGTAAGCAGTAGCAATTTGATGGTTAATATGATATTTCTTTAATAATTTCTCCATCATTTTATTTCTAAAATAACTTTCCCCGTTAGTTATGATCGCTCTAGGCATCCCAAATCTACAAAATATATTTATTTTTAAAAACTTTGTAACACTCTGAACATCACATCGAGGTAAAGCAACAACTTTTATCTATTTGGATACATGGTCTACTACTAACAATATTTATAAATTTCCAAAAGATGGTATAAATGGTCTCATAAAATTTAATCCCCAAACATCAAATATCTCAACTTTTAATACATGATTGAGGGGCATCTCATTTTTTCTAGAAATATTGCCTACTCGTTGACATTGATCACAATTTTTGATATAAGCGTTAACATCTCTAAAGAGGGGTATCTCATTTTTCCTAGAAATATTGCCTACTCATTGACATTGATCACAATTTTTGATATAAGAGTTAACATCTCTAAAGATTGTAGGCCAATAAAATCCAGATTGCAAAATTTTATATATTGTTTTATCAATACCAAAATGTCTCCCAAAATTAGAATTATGACATTTTTAGATAATTTCATAAGTTTCTTCTAAAGGCACACATCTTCAAATAATTAGATCTTTTCCTTATTTATTTAAAAAGGGGTCATCCCAAAAATAAGTCTTAGCTTCAGGTAAATATTTCCTCTTCTATTGTGATATCATTTTATTAGGTATAATATTACTAACAATAAAATTTATAAAGCTGACATACCATGGAACACACCACTCATTAACATTGAACAATTATTCATCTGGAAAATGTTTATTAATCTTTTTTTTCAAAACAGAGTGATTTTTCTAATTCAAGTCTGGACAGATGATCAACAATTTGATTCTTAACCCCCTTCATATCTACTATTTCAAAGTTAAATTCTTGCAAAATAAGATTCCATCTTATTAGTCTTAGTTTTACATCCTTCATTTTCATTAAAAACTTAATAGCAGATCAATATACATAATACATTTAATTCCAATTAAGTATGATCTAAATTTATCAAAAGCATGTACTACTGCTAATAACTCTTTCTCAGTTGTGGTATAATTAATTTGAGCTTCATTAAGAGTTCTACTAGCATAGTAGATTACTTTGAAAATCTTATCTTGTTTTTATCATAAAACAGTTATACATTAATTCAAAAGATTTTTCCCAATCTGGTGAAACAATAATTGGTGCAGTGACTAATTTTTCTTTTAATAATTCAATAGCATTTATGCACTCCTTATCAAAATTAAAAATTACATCTTTTTCAAGTAAATGACATTGAAACTTAGAAAATTTTTAAAAGTCTTTAATATACCACCTGTAGATTCAACATGTTATAAAAAACTCCTAATTTTTCTCACACTTGTTGGGTAAGCTAAATTAGCGATCACTTGAATTTTTACAGGGTCTACTTCCATACCATTTTCTGAAATTTGATGTTCTAAAGCAATTCTTTCTCCTACCATAAATTGACATTTTTCCCAATTAAGGACTACATTTGTTTCTTCACAGTGCTTAAGAACTTTTGATAAATGTTCTAAACATGATTCAAATGAAGATACAAACACTGAAAAATCATTCAATTCCTTTTTTTTTATTAAATCACAAAAAATAACAATCACACATTTTTGAAATGTAGAAGGGGCATTACATAAACCAAAGGATGTAAATGTACCATAAGGACCGATAAAAGTTTTTTTTCTCTTGATTCTTAAGAGATATTTGTATTTGATGATAACCAATATATCCTTCCAAAAAATAAAAGTATTTATGTCCAGTTAGTCTATCCAATATTTGATCGAGAAAGGTTAGTGGAAAATGATCTTTCCTAGTGATGAGATTTAATTTTCTATAATCATGACATATTTGCCACCCTATGACTTGTCTGGTTGGTATTAACTCATTATGTTCATTCATAGTCACTGACACTCCTTTTTTAGGAACGCAGTGAATTAGACTAACACAAACACTATTTGAAATAGGGTATATAATTCCAGCATCTAAACACTTTAAAATCTCTTTTTTAACAACTTCCTTCATAATATGATTTATTCTCCTTTGAGGATCAGCCCTAAGTTTGCAGCTATCTTCCATATGAAATATATGCATACAAATTGAAGAACTGATTCCTTTTTATATCAGAAATTGTCTATCCAAAAGCTTTCTTGTAACTCTTCAAAGTTTTCATTAAACTCATTTCTTCTTCTGTAGTTAATTTTGAGGAAATTATAACAGGTAATATTGAGGAATCACCTAAAAATGTATACTTTAAATATTGAGGAAGTAACTTCAACTCAAGCTCAGGAGGTTTTTCAATCGATGGACAAAAAGATTTATATTTTTCTGTAGTGTCCAAAACTTCAAAACTTTCTTGAACATAATTTAAATCTTTCTTATAAAAATCTTCACATTGATCTAATTCCTCTTCTTGCCAGTGTTCCAACTCTTTCATTTCCAATTTTTCTTCATAAGTTGTTTTGAAATGACATTCACTTAGATATCTTATCACATTCATTCTATATCATTCATCATCTTTACCTTTTGTAGGGTATTTCATTGATTTTGAAATATTAAATATAACTTTCTGATCATTAACACACATATTTAATTCCCCTTTCTACACATCTATCATTGCTCTTCCTGTAGTTAGAAAAGGTCTCCCCAAAATGATAGGTATCTCCTTATCTTCCTCCATATCTAGCACAATGAAATCAATAAGAAAGTTAAATTGATCCACTTTCATTATGACATCTTCTATAACTCCTTTAGGATATGTTATTAAACAATCTGATAACTGCAGAGTTACAGTAGTAGGGGATATTTCTCCTAATTTCAATCTTTTGAATATTGATAATGACATAAGGTTAATGCCTGCACCTAAATCACATAAAGCTTTCCCATAAAATTTGTCTCTTATTACACATGAAATTGTGAAGCTGCTAGGATCTTTAAGCTTTTTAGAAAGCTTTTTCTGAATTATAGTATCACAATCCTCACTTAGTGCAATAGTCTCGTTATCTTCAAACTTCTTTTCCCTGTTAAGAATATCTTTCATAAACTTTGTATAGCTTGGCATTTTTTCTAAGGCTTCAACAAATGGAATATTAATTGTAAGTTTCTTAAAAATTTCCTGAAAAATTTTTTATCCAACTTGTATTGATGGAGCCTCTGAGGAAATGGAGGTGAAGGTTTTTCCAAGTCAACTTTAAGTGGAGCAATATTTCTCTCTAAACCTTTCGAAGCGTCCTTTTGAGGTTCTTCAATTTCTTTTCTCTCTACTTCAGTCTCTTTTTGAACTCAACCTTCCAATTCTCTTCTGCTTCTATGTTTAACAACTTTTACTTGCTCTTTATTTTGATCTTTTGGATTTACTTCAATATTACTAGGAAGTGTTCCTTGGGATCTATTACTTAATTAATTTGCTATTTATCCCAATTGATTCTCAATATTTCTAATTTTAGGTCCTTAACTTTGTAACTAATTTCCCATTTGTAACACCACTTCTTCTATAGACAACTTTTTCTCCTTAAATTGTGCATTACTTTTAAAACCTGAAAGATAAGTAGGTTTATAATTATTATTTTCTTAATTGTTCCAGTTTTCTAATGGGTTTACATGGCTGTTCCCTCATTGCTGATTATTACCACCCGAAGTGCTATTCCAGTTAAAGTTAGGGTGGTTCTTCCAACCTAAGTTATAATAGTTTGAATATGGGTTATTCTGCTTGTTATTTATGACATTCAAATTTTCTAATGAAGCTTGAGAATCTACCATTTGTCCTATTAATTTCTCTTCAATCATTGCAATTGATTGAGAAAAATTCATTCCAGATTGGTCTAACTTCCTTGAAATTGCAGCAACTTGATTTGCCAACATTGTAAAATCCTCAGATTCATGAAATTTAGCTACTTTCTTAGAACTTGTCTTTTCATAAGGCCATTGAAAATTACTAGTAGTCACTCTTCAATTAAAGCACAAGCATCATAAAATGGTTTTGTCATCAATGGACCACCAATAGCGACATCAATAATAAATTTAAGAGATCTAGCTAATCCATTGTAAAATATTTGAATTATTAACCAATCTGGTATAACATGGTGTGGAAATTTTCTCAGTAGTTCATAAATTTTTCCCATGCTTCATAAATAGATTCCCCTTCAAACTGACAAAAAGATGTAATATCATTTCTAAACTTCGTAGTTTTTTATGGTGGAAAATATTTAGCAAGGAATTTATGCGCTAAGTCACCCCAAGTTATGATAGATCCATGTGCTAACAAATGTAACCATATCTTAGCCTTATCCCTCAGTGAGAAATGAAAAAGTCTAAGTCTTATAACATCATTTGATACACCATCATATTTAAATGTAACACACAATTCTAGAAAATTGGAAAGATGTAAATTTGAATCTTCAGTTGGTGTTCCCCCATACTGATTATTTGTTACTATTTAGATAATAGCGGGTTTAATTTCAATGGAATTAACCACTACAATGGGGTTTTGAATACTACAATGAAGTTCATCCATCGTAGGGTTTGCATAATCTCTTAATGGTCTAAACTCTTCAGTATTTTGATTAATTTGATTTGTCATTTCTTGAAATTTTTTATTTTTTCAGTAGTTTTTAATTTTTAAATTTTTTTAATAATTCTTTCTAATTCACAATCATAGGGCACTAGTCCATTAGAACCTAAACAACACATACATTACTACAAAACATATAAAATTGAATAAAAATACACAAACAAAAACTTTATATAAAAACAACACTACAATATTCCTATAATAAATCTAAAAATTGAAATAAGACTTTATAAAAATAGAAATTCTGCTTTCTAAAAATTTTGCAATTTTTGTTAATTCTCCCCGACAACGGCGCCAAAAAATTGATCCCGATTTTCTTTATATATGTTAATGTGATGTATGTGATTATATTCTTTATTTCCTTAATTATAACTCCTTCTTTGCGACAAAGCCAAAAACTTGATCCCAAGCAAAAGTTAGGTAAATTCTTAACTTCTAAGCAAATAATAACATAGTTATATTATTTAAATATGAGATGCTACACAAGTACACACATCATTACCAAGTAATATAAAACTTTTTTTATTAAGCCCTGAATATCAAAGGGAAAACTATAATATGCACTTTACAAAACTAGAGAAATTAGATAACAAAACTCTACTTAGCAAAATATTCTTACTTAAACTTTAGATGTTATAATAGGAATGAAAGTTCGATTCTTTTTATAGTTTTTAATAATTGAAAATAAAGTAAGCAACTAACTAATTTAACTGAATATTTGTATGATGAAGACAATATAAATAAAATACATTTTTTCTTATCATGAATTAGTAACAAGTATATGAATTCTGTTGTGGAAGTTTCATGATTGTGTTGTGCCAAATATGAGCAATAATATTCTTTATCGTTACTAGAGATACTATAAAGAAGATTGACTAACCTATATTTTGAATAATATTGAAGACGGGCTAGGAAAGGAATATACTAGCTTTCACTCTAGAGTTCCCTCTTCTCTTCCACTTGGGGGCAAACATCTCATATAAAAACCTAAAACTATAAACCAAATTGGAGGCTTTAGTCTGTCACTCTAAAGTCATATAGTCTACACCCTTGAAAAGTTTATTTCCCCTATTTATTTGCACTCAATCCCATGAACTACATTCTCATCCATGAAATCAAATGTGATTCTTATCATTTGTTAACTGAGATAATACCATCTCAAATCTTAAATGTTCTCACAACAGGTATTAATATTCTAATTGGCCAAATCAAGAAGTAAATGAAGTACAAGGTTTAAATCATCATAACTTCTTCCACATTAAAGACTAATACTTCACATAACTTCCCCCAAATACTTAATTGCTTATCATTTTAAGAAAAAAGATAAAGAAAACAATTTAGAATTCATGGAGAAAACACAACCACACTTGAGTTTGAAAATAGAAAACCAAATGTAGTCCAAAGATAAAGACATATATCAAATCCTCTTCACCAAAGTTTTGAAGTTTCTTTGAATATCTTCCTTCACTTACAATACAAAATACAACTCAAAATAAAAAGAAAAGTGGGCGGTGGTGGCAGCGTATGTGGTGGTTGGCACTGGATCGGTCTGGATGGATTCTCTCTTATATGGATGATCCAAGTCTTCTTTTATAATTTTCCAAAAGGTGCCTTGGTGTCTTTTCAAAATGTGTCTCCATTTAATGAATCTTCTAGAATTTGTCTTCTTTCAAAGTCAAATTGAATGAATTTTTGTGTCCATTAATTATTTCCCACATTTTCACCAAGGGTTACTTCAAAAAAAATCTTCAAAAATTCATCCAAATTCAATGAATCATCATATCACTAATTTTGGCGCTTAAGCGCAGGGTACCTGACGCTTAGGCGTGGCTCTCTTTGTTTAACTGGCGTGTAAGCGCCATTCTTAGGCGCTTAGCTACCTCAGTTCATTTTTGCACCTTCTTCATTTTTGCTCTTTTTTCACTCCTTTCACCATTTTTCATCCATTTTATTGAATCTGAAAGAAAGACACACAAATCTCTTTCATTAAAGCGCAAATATCTCAAAAATATGTATAAAAATATGTACATAAAGACTATATATTTTATGTGTATCAAGGTCTAGTGCAGAAAGAGCAAACCCAAAGACATTTCACTTAATAATTAACTTGGTTTTTTACACTTCTTATCGTAAAATTATAAAATTATTGTTGTTGAATAATATTATTGTTTTATGTTACAAGTAATTAGTGATCTAATCCAAAAATTGGCATAGATCCTTATGTGACGATATTTATTCTATAACACTTGAATGACATATATACTTTCATATATCATGTGTAAACTAGTCAGGTTTCTTATGTTGTTTTCAGGATATATAGATAAGTTTTAAAAAGAATGTTAATATTAGTTGAGTTAAACTATTTCTTGTTTGGTTACCTTGTAATTTAAGTATATTTTGTATTTTATCCTGTTATAAAATGTTGTTTAGTGCATGTTTTTAATTTTGGTGCTAGTTTATACTTGCATTTTTGTAATTCTATATTTTGTGCATTGCAGATCTACAATGCTCCTATTCTAGTACTGTCGGCAGTATTTTTGGTGTGGGGTTTGCCCGTAAGAAGCTGTCGGTCATCGAAATTGA
>JXCR01088443.1:0-10255 GCA_002079205.1 Phalaenopsis hybrid cultivar | reverse complement strand
TCATCAAATTCTTGTAATTGTCGATTTACAAAAAGAAAAAGGTCGGTCAAGCTTTTGGTGCCGTTGCCGGGGAGAATTTTAAGAGTAACAGACATATTAGAATTATAAAAAAGTTTTTACTTAAATTGTAACTTATCTATATATTTATATATTTATATTTATATTTTTAATTATATTACTGAGTACTAATCTTAAATTGTATGCACAAATTTGGATCTGAAAATCTTGGACCATACGATTCAGAATTAGAACGAACAGTTAGAAAAATTAGAAAATTAAAAAAAAAAACCTAGAAATTGTGATACAATGGAAAACAATATGAATAATCAAGGAATAGATAATGAACACCAACCTAGACCCTTAAGAGATTATGCAAATCCTACAGCAGATGAAATTCACTTATCTATCCAAAATCCTGATGTAGCTGCTAATTCATTTGAATTTAAACCTGCTATTATCCAAATGGTACAAAACAATCAATTTGGAGGTACACCAAATGAAGATCCTAACTTACACCTCGCTAGTTTTTTAGAACTATCTAAAATTTGGAGGTACAACAAATGGTACAAAACAATCAATTTTGATAGAATTATTGAAAAGATTAAAATAATTATCTTTAATTTTATAAATAAATCATATTTTTTATTGTGAGTGATGAACTCCAAAATTATATATATAAAAAAAATCATATAGCTCTATTTTCAACCTATATTTGTTGTCAATCATTCTATTTTTTGTGTCCTAACGTTAATGACCTTTGTTTTTCATTCCACCCTCTTCATGTAGAGGAAGAATTATCTTTAATACATCGAGACGACTATTCTAAATTTTTTGGCATCTAAGTACATTGTTGAATTCAAATGATCCATCCAGCTAGAACCTAATTATTATTAGGAAAAAGAAAGTGTTGTCAATGCTTCTAGATATTCTTCAACTGAAGAAAAGGAGCCAAAAGTGAACTAGCACCTAGGCACCAGACTCTGTATGCAGAAATAGAGAGTCAGACGTTATGGTGTCGAGATCTGGCACCTAGGTGCTAGGCAATTATTTTTAGGCTTCTAGAAGACAGACACCTAGGCACCAGGATCTGTTGTTTAGGTGTTAGGCAGTTATTTTAGGTTTCTAGAAGATTGGTACCTAGGCGCCAGGATCTGGCTCCTAGGTGCCACAATCATTTTTTTTTAAATAAAATGTATTTGGACGAATTTTGAAAGGACATTTGAAGCNGATAGAGTCTCAAACGATGCTATTAGACTTAGACTTTTTCCTTTTTCACTGAGGGATAAGGCTAAGATGTGAAACTCGTTAGCACCTGTGTCTATTAGAACTTGGGGAGAACTAAAGGCTAAGATGTGGTTAAATTTGTTAGCACCAGGATCTATTAGAACTTCGGGAGAACTTTCATTTTTTCACTTAGGGATAAGGCTAAGATGTGGTTAAATTCGTTAGCAGCTGGATCTATTAGAATTTGGGGAGAACAAAATTTCTATCCAAATATTTCCCTCCATCCCTATTAGAACTTGGAGAGAACTGTCACAAAAATTTCTATCCAAATATTTCCCTCCATCCAAGGTATTAGAACTTGGGGAGAACTTTCACAGAAATTTCTATCCAAATATTTCCCTCCATCCAAAGCTGAAACTAAGAAATGACATAACATCATTCTGTCAGATTGATGGAGAGTCAATATATGAAGCTTGTGAGAAATTTAAAGATCTTTCATCATGCCGAAATATTATTCATTGCTGAACATAAAATTGTATAATAAATAATTACAAGTATCACTACTTGTTCCATAATTTCTATACTAAATATATACACTTTTTATTTAAGATATGAAAAGATCTTAAAATATGCATTACATACCACAAAATCATTCAAGGATTTTGACTTATATTTCATGTGAAGCCCTTAGTAAGTTATTGTGCAACATTCAATAATGAGGAAAAACATTGGATTTACAATGACATAAACTCAAGTTGAAATCAATGAGGACTTTAGATATACTAAAATGCATCATTTGTCAACAAAATCACATAAATACTATTTCATACAAAAAGATTATAAGTCACAAAATACTTTATTTAATTAAATAATGATGCCCTAACTCAAAAATCATGGATCAATCTTTGATTATTTTTATGAAATAAACTCCAAGTCTAATTTCTCTATTTCTCACACGCACTCATCCTTCTCCCTCTCTCCATAAATACCATAGGCTTGCAACTTCCTTAAAAAAAGTCTCATTTTTTACGCACGACAAGATTTAACTGTCGTTTCTCCCCAGAGTAAAAAAGCAAAATTGAAGAGATTAATAGTAGTTAATCCAAAATGTTAAAATAGATATTATGTATGTATAAGATGGAGCCATAATTATTTGACTAAATATCATTATTTATATTAAATACTCCTTTTATTATTTTATATACAAACTGAAGAAATGTTAGCTATATAATTATTCCAAAAGAGTATTATTACACTTAACTTTACACGTCATTCAAAGTGGAATATACTGGCTTTTTATCAAATGCTAGGTGTTTTATCATAAGCTAGGAGTACTTATAGAAACATGATTGGAAAGCTTAACTAATTTGATTATAAAATTTATAAAAATATTTTAAGTTATGTAAGTGATACTTAAGTGTCATAATGCACTTTTAATAAAGATAGTCATTAATATAATGATACTAATTGTAATGTGTTTATAAAAAATTAGATTTAATATTTACTACTCATTTAAAACATGAAAAAATAATTTGAATACTAATTAAATATCATACAACATTTTAAGGTTATTGGAATTCAAAATGATTGCATGATGATGTCAAACATGCATTATTTTGTATATAATTTTATCAAATATTACAATTTTTTGGTCTCCTATTAATCACGGGAGGGTGGATCTGATATTCCATTGTTGACAATATGAAATCTTTTGATAGAATTATTGAAAAGATTAGAATAATTATCTTTAATTTTATAAATAAATCATGTTTTTTATTGTGAGTGATGAACTCCAAAATTATATATATANTTACGTTTATATTTTAAAGAAAAATTAGATTTTATGTTTGTACTTAGGTTTAACGATATATTTGTCATGGACTATCTGTGCACTTACGATTAATTTTAAATTTTAGNTTACGTTTATATTTTAAAGAAAAATTAGATTTTATGTTTGTACTTAGGTTTAACGATATATTTGTCATGGACGATCTGTGCACTTACGATTAATTTTAAATTTTAACATTTATGTGATTTTAAATTTTAACATTTATGCTTGTATTGAGATCAATTAGATTTTATATTTGTCATGAAATTAATTTAGAATTAATTTTAATCTTAGATTTAATTAAATTCAAGATTTTGAGCTGAGCTTGGATTTGAATTTGTTTTAAGTTTAATATTTAAACTTAGGACAATTTTATGCTCAATTTGGGTCTGCGCTAAATTAATTTTCAATTTAGTCCAAAGTCTATATTTTGAATTTAATTTTGTTTGATAAAAACAATTAAATTTATGATGATTTAAATTTAAATTTTAATTTTTACTAAACCAAAGACCAAACTAGTTTACCAAAGCATGCTCAAGCAAACCCAATGCCAAACTAAACTAGGCTTAATCTTGAGTCAACCATATCAGGTCAGAGCTGGGTCAACCACTTAAGACTCTAGAAAAGCAGTCCTAAGTCTAGATGTAAGTATATTAGAAGGAAGAGTTGACATAAAATGAGGTCAACAAAGTGTCTTATAACCTTTAATGAAGTTCAAGTTTTTTTTTTTGTTTATGGCCAACATAATGCTAGAAAAATATGTTTGATTGATAAATAAGTCCACTAAGGAATTTGATTTGACTTGATATTACTCATTTGGTCAAAGATTAGACAAAGAAAATTCTATGGGATTTAAATCCTATGTGAATTTTAAATAATCTAGTCTATGAGAGCTTGATTTAAATAAAATGTTTTAGATCCTAAAAAGTATTAGAATGAACTTAGATTATAGGATAATTAGCTGAGATTTCACCATGTAAACACACCAAATTGTTAAAGATAGACTAAGTTAAAGATAATAGTTGACATAAGCATGTTTATCCTAAACTATATGTAGACACCATGTAAATACATCAAATTGTTAAAGATAGACTAATTTAATAATACATCAAATTAAAAATAAGGGATTTAATCAAACTTAGTAAATGTAGGAGATTCATAGGTTGGGTAATAGAATTAGTTATATATTTAGGTCACTAATTTATTTTGAGAATAGATAAGACTTAAACTAAGTTAAGTTGAGTAAAAAAAATGTCTAGCATACGGAATGAGATTTGACTAAATTAATTATCAATAAGATGTGTAAAGAGCTGAATTAAGTGAGTTAAAATTTATGAAATTAAACACATTAGGAGTATTTGCCACCCCAAAATGGGTGACTAAAAGATAAATATGATTCAGCCATACTGGAACATAAGTCCAGTGACAGGAATATCAACAAGTTTTCTATTGGGTATATTTTGAAGAACGATACAAAAAATAGATGTATAAGTATCAAAGGCGTCCTTAAAATATACATCGAGAAGATAATAATTTAAATACAAATATGTACACACAAAAAAGGTGTCAATGGCTTGTCATTTATACTAACACTTTTCATTAACACCAACATTGATGGCTATCATTTCCAGTAAAATTGACAATCACATTTGACACTCATTATCAACACTAATATTGATACTCTCCTTTGACACTAATATCATTTCCTATCATTGGCGCTAATGTTAGTGCCTACAATCAGTAAAGTTGGCAATGCCTATCATTGACACTAATATCATTTCCTATCAACACTGATATGTTCTTTGCATCAACAAACAAGATTCCAATAAGCCACTAAGCCTAGAACACATCACATCAATAATGTTAATGCTTATCTTTGTAAAAAAAAAAAAAAAAAAAAGCTCATTATAAAAAATAATGTATATCATCCTCAATATCCTCCACACCCACTTTTGCCAATAATTCAAACACTTAGCATCATAGCCTATCTCACTATAAATCAGTGTTAATAAATTAATGTTTCATCTTAACACAACAACCAATGCCACCCCCACCCCAATTGTCTACATACTTGATGCTTATCATCACCATTAAGTTTAATAAACACCATCAAGATAACTATAAATGCTTACTATTACCAAAAAGACTGAAGCCCATTGTCACTAATGGCCCCAATGCTCATTATCATCAAGAAATTCAACACTTTCCAAAATCAAAAAGGTTGAATCTCGATGGAAGCAACAATGCTAACCATCCACAATCACCATTAGTATTGGCACCTATTATCATTAAGAACTTTAATATCCATCATCTTCAACAATATCCATGCTCGCCACCCACACTAGTGCCAACACGTGATGGCCACCAATATTGATGTATATCATTTTTAACAATGATGTTAGATGCATGCATCACTAAAGCTAACACTAAGCATTACCAACCAAAAAAATTGCTTGTTGTCGCCATCTTCGCCAATGTCTCCTTCCTATTCATCAATCCCAACATTTATAAGAAATGTTCGAGCATACCAGTGATTGTTGCATGATGATAATTCTAAACTCATCAACATTTCTACTTCCACCATGGAAGTCTTCCTTCATTGTTGCATTGTATTAAAATCTTCTCCAAATATAGTAAATTAAATATCTTTTACTCAACTTGTTCTAGTTAAATCATTTTGACTTGGCTTAGTCCTTCGATCTTCCCTTTATCAATTTTTCACCTAAAGCCCTCAAAAATGAGCTACACTTCACAGCAAATTTGAAAAATATTGACTAAACATTGTGATTAATTCTCTGAAACTATTACAAATATTTCTAAAATTTTAAAAATATCATCACCCTTCAAAAATTACTGAACTGCATCTTCAAGACCATAGATAATTGAAACACAGTCATAGATTAATATCAGATCATCACCCAGAATTGTCCATGAAGGTCAACAGCACCATACCAGTAGCGTTTCTGCCCTGTTATGCCCACAACAACGAAAGATTGAAATAAAGAGCAGAAAACGCGCTGAAACGGATCTATCAAGGAAAAAACCCCAAATTGCTTCTTTTTTTAAAAAAAAATTTCATCTTTTCAAAAAAAAACTTAATTTTCAAGTTTCGGGGAGTTGAACACAAAAGACAAAATAATCACTCCCAGCCTCAAAATCCACAAAATTTACAACGCCTTCCCACCCTCAACCCTCCTGCTCCTCTTCTTACACTCGTAATAAAACGACGTATAGACAAAATACGTGAAGAACATCGCCAGCAGCTGCGCCAAGCTCATCGCAGACCCAAATCTACACATCTTACTGGCAGCCTGCTCCACCCCAATGGTCACCAACATCAGAACATACCCAACAACCTTCCTTTCCCTAACAACATCCGCAGCCCTCTCCAACGCCTTCTCTCCCTTACAACCTTCCTCCGCCACAGAAACTATCACACCAATCTTGTATGCCGCGTCAGAATGCACGAACAGAACCGGCCCAAGCCAAGAAATCAAATATAAAGCTCCGGCGATCACCGCCGCCTCCGAGGCAAACCCCTTGGCTGCCTTTGCAGCAGAAGACAGAGTAAGCAGCAGAGAAACAGAGGCCGTGTTGATGAGCTCAATGTACATCATCGTGATTGCTGTTTGCTTCCATGATTTGTGCATTCTGTTGAGAAGGTTTTCAAGGGAAGGGTGGATTCCATGGTAAATCATGGAGGATAGATAGGCCATGGTTATGGCAGACAGTCTCCAGGCCATGAAGCTGATGGGCTCGAATGGTGTCTCGATTTTTTCTGAAGGTTTTGGTTTGGAGGAGTTGTGGATGAGGAGAAGTATGTTGCAGGAGAAAAAAACCAGTAGTGTTAAGGAGAAGTTTGAGAGAGAAGATGGATTCATGGCTTTGCAATCCGAAATATGGCTGGCTGGATTTTTTCCAATGGTTGTTGTTAACTTGTTGGATGTTAAAAGACTTGGGAGTTGCCTGCCTTCTGGGCTGCGGCGAAATTGGCCGAATTGGTCAAGGTTCTTTGCAATTGCGACCTGGTTGTTCTGAAAATTTATATCTGTACCGTATAAATTTTTATGTATTTATATATTTTAGAGTTACTGTCTGATTTAAGTGTTCTGTATATAGATATCAGAATTTAGAGGTTATATATGTAAATATATAAGTATTGTGTGGTAGTTATGTAAATGCCATTTGTTTGTTATAGCGTAGGATGGTTGAAGTTGCCAGAGCTGACCATTTACGTGCGGCCAAGTCCATGTGGACCAAATATGAGAAATGTTATTTATTTAGAAGACAAAAGAGTGGTCATCAATTAAAAGAGTCAAATGCAGGCAGGAAATGGAGTGATTTTGAGGTGTATTTAGTGCGCATTTTCGGGAAAAATCATCCAAGTGTTCTTATTAAAAACAAATAAACAAATGAACAAATGGTAGCCGGCAAAACTCGATATAAAATAGGTGCTCCAATGCAAATGAAAAATGAGGAATCTTTAAATGTACCAATTTATCTCCCAACTCTAACCTCTGCAGCCTATGAACGTTATTGTTGCTCATCATTTTGTCCTATGTGACCAATTATAACCTAGGTAGTCCATAAGTCATGTAGGTCACAACGTAGCTCCCAACTCCAGCCTTTGTGACCTACATATACCACTATAACTCTCCACTAAAGCCAACATGACCAACTACGACTTATATGGTCAATAGCTTATGTAGCTCCCAACTTAGACCTTTATGGCTTACAGATGTTGTTGCAGCTCACCACTGCGACTTAAGTAATCAACTACGACCAACGTGATCCACAACTCATGGATCTCCCAACTCCAGTATCTGTGGCCTATGAATGCTTTTGTATCTCACCACTTCAAGCAATGTAACCAATTATGGCTAAGCGGTGCACAACTCATGCAGCTCTCAACTTCGACCTTTATGACCAACTAACGCTACATTACGACTTACATGACCAACTACGACCAATAAACCCCACAACTCGTTCATCCTTAAGCTCATACGACTGTCCTACAAATATTATTGTAACTCACCACTATAATCTATGTGACTAACTACGATCTATACATTTCACAACTCATGCAGCTTCAAACTCTGGCCTTTGATGCCTATGGATGCCATAAATATGAATATTTAAGTGTTACATATGTAGAGACAAAAATTTTTCGCTACGTATATAAATGGCTCAAATTTTTATAGCATATATAGTTAGAAAAAATAGGTTTGTTTTAAGGAGGGGTAATAGTCTTCATAACTGCATGATAGATGCATCATTCAAATGCAAATGTAACATAATAAAATATATGATAATAATTTTTATTGTTTTCCTTCTTTTGTATGATTTTGCATAGTTTGTATGATAATAGGAAGGATCACTCTCTTTTGCTAGTTATTTATAACTGTGCCCAAAAAATATAAAAAATAAAAAAATCATCAGCTCAAAAAATCAAAGCTTTTTGGGGGCATCTCCTCCATCTTCTCTCATAAAATATTGCATAAAGCTTCTTTCTTAGTACATGAATAGTCTATTGTGAATTGTAGCTAATAATTTTAGGGGCATTTACATGCATATCATTCAATTCTTACGTATTTACATATCTAACCACATAAATTTGCTTCAATTTGACATTAAAAACATCACTATTTTAACTTTAAAGAAATAAATATGCCTTTTCATAGCCTATATGTAAGAATTAATGTTTAGGTTGCTAAATATGTAAATACACAGTAATTGAGANCATTATCATCAAGAAATTCAACACTTTCCAAAATCAAAAAGGTTGAATCTCGATGGAAGCAACAATGCTAACCATCCACAATCACCATTAGTATTGGCACCTATTATCATTAAGAACTTTAATATCCATCATCTTCAACAATATCCATGCTCGCCACCCACACTAGTGCCNACGTTATTGTTGCTCATCATTTTGTCCTATGTGACCAATTATAACCTAGGTAGTCCATAAGTCATGTAGCTCCCAACTCCAGCTTTTGTGACCTACAGATACCACTATAACTCTCCACTAAGGCCAACATGACCAACTACGACTTATATGGTCAATAGCTTATGTAGCTCCCAACTTAGACCTTTATGGCTTACAGATGTTGTTGCAGCTCACCACTGCGACCTAAGTAATCAACTACGGCCAACGTGATCCAGAACTCATGCATCTCCCAACTCCAATATATGTGGCCTATGAATGTTTTTGTATCTCACCACTACAAGCAATGTAACCAATTATGGCTACGCGGTGCATAACTCATGCAACTCTCAACTTCTACCTCTATGACCAACTAACGCTACATTATGACTTACATGACCAACTACGCCCAACAAGACCCACAACTCATGCGTCCTTAAGCTCATACGACTGTCCTACGAATATTATTGTAACTCACCACTATAATCTATGTGACTAACTACGATCTATACATTCCACAACTCATGCAACTTCAAACTCTGGCCTTTGATGCCTATGGATGCCATAAATATGAATATTTAGGTATTAGATATGCAAAGACAAAAATTTTTCGCTGCGTATATAAATGGCTCAAATTTTTATAGCATATATAGTTAGAAAAATAGGATTGTTTTAAGGAGGGGTAGTAGTCTTCATAACTGCATGATAGATGCATCATTCAGATGCAAATGTAACATAATAAAATAATTTTTTGTATGATTTTGCATAGTTTGTATGATATCAAACTCTCTTTTGCTAGTTATTTATAACAGTCCAAATCATCCGCTCAAAAAATCAAAGCTTTTTGGGGTATCTCTTCCATCTTCTCTCATAAAATATTGCATAAAGCTTCTCTGAACACTCCAATGCTTTCTTAGCACATGAATAGTCTATTGTGAATTGTAGCTAATAATTTTAGGGGCATTTACATGCATTCCATTCAATTCTCACGTATTTACATATCTAACNACATGAATAGTCTATTGTGAATTGTAGCTAATAATTTTAGGGGCATTTACATGCATTCCATTCAATTCTCACATACCCAAAACTTTGCTTTTTTATATTTGTACCACCCAAATCTTCAATTTGACATTAAAATTATCACTATTTTAACTTTAAAGAAATAAATATGCCTTTTCATAGCCTATAAGAATTGAGATGTAAATCTTCATAATTTTCAATTTTTGTCTATTGTTTCTTGTAGAATAATATATATATATATATATATATATATA
>JXCR01088436.1:0-32373 GCA_002079205.1 Phalaenopsis hybrid cultivar | reverse complement strand
AGGCTCGGGAGAGTGAGTGAGGTTATACCTTTGCTCTGAGAGGTGTAGCCTCAATCAAAGATTCTTCACACCTTTGTTACACTCCAAAGAGCTTGAGGATGAAGCCTCTANGGGGTCTAGGTTGGTGTTCATTCTCTATTCCTTGATTGTTCATGTTGTTGTCCATTGTATCAGAATTTCTAGATTCTCTTCTCAATCTTCTAATCTTTTTAACAGTGCGTTCTAATTCTGTNAATAGACAATTGAAATAAATAAATAATTTTAATAACTAATAAATAACTAGGGATATTAAGTAAGATTTAATTGTGCTATTCAATATATAAGAAAACATCATTCTCCTTGTCAAGAAATTATGGTGAATGGATAAAATGAATTAGTTCAATTTATATTGTGTCAAGTTAGAGCATACCTATTCTTGACCCTTTGGTCCAGACATAAAGAACATTGACTAATCCTATGCTTGTTTACTGAATCTGCGGTTAAGCTGGGAGGATACCGGCTCTCATTTCGGAGCTCCCACATTCCCCTCACCTGAGGGCTAACATCTACACTTCAACACCCAAATAATAGGACCGAATGTGGGATTTTAGTCTTCACTCTAAAATCTCCAATTCTACGCTCGATAATTTTTATTTCCCTATTTATTTGCACCAAATTGGGGATTTTAGTCTGTCACTCTAAAATCTCCAATTCTACGCTCGATAATTTTTTTTCCATATTTATTTGCACCCAACTTTTCACTCTAAAATCTCCAATTCTACGCCCGATAATTTTATTTCCCTATTTATTTGCACCCAACTTTCCTCTAAAATCTCCAATTCTACGCCTGATAATTTTATTTCCCTATTTATTTGCACCCAACTTCTAATCTAAAATCTCCAATTCTACGCCCGATAATATTATTTCCCTATTTATTTGCACCCAACTTCCGAGGGCTTTGAAAATCTCCAATTCTACGCCCGATAATATTATTTCCCTATTTATTTGCACCCAACTTCCAAGACAATCTCCAATTCTACGCCCGATAATATTATTTTCCTATTTATTTGCACCCAACTTCCAAGGTTGACCTCCCTGAATCTTAGTAAACTTCACTTTAGTTGTAAAACTCAACATATTTTAACAAATCAATTGGCTAGATTGAATTCACTTTAGTTGTAAAACTCAACATATTTTAACAATTCAATTGACCAGATTGAAAGTAAATTGACTTTAGTTGTAAAACTCAACATATTTTAACAAATCAATTGGCCAGATTGAAAGTAAATTAGTCTTGGATGTAATCTTTACTTCAGTTGTAAAACTCAACATATTTTAACAAATCAATTGGCCAAATTGAAAGTAAATTAAATTAGTTGTAAAACTCAACATATTTTAACAAATCAATTGGCTAGATTGAAAGTAAATTAAGAATAGTTGTAAAACTCAACATATTTTAACAAATCAATTGGCCAGATTGAAAGTAAATTAAGATGGTGAAAAGATCATCACAATTTCTTAAACATTTTCATAGCTTCACCAATTCAAATCACCATTTTGAAAAGATCATCACAATTTCTTAAACATTTTCATGGCTTCACCAATTCAAATCACCATTTCAAAATCATCACAACTTCTTTAACATTTTTATGGCTCAACCAATTCAAATCACCATTTCACAAATCTTAAGACAATTGAAATTAAATTAAGATCAAAGAGAAAAGATCATCACAATTTCTTAAACATTTTCATGACTTCATTTTCAAATCACCATTTCACAAATCTCGAGACAAGGAGAAAGACAGAGAAAACTACTCAGAATTCATGGGGAAATCACCATTTCACAAATCTCGAGACAAGGAGAAAGACAGAGAAAACTACTCAGATCTCATCAGGAAAACACAATAAAACTTGAATTCATATATAAAATCAAAGTCATACAAACTACAACAAGTAAATAACTTATCTCTAATTTGTCCCCAAGAACACTCCTTAAAGTTCCTCTGAATCTCTTCCTTTCTTTACAGCACCCAGAANTCACTTTAGTTGTAAAACTCAACATATTTTAACAAATCAATTGGCCAGATTGAATGTAATTTAAGATCGAAGTGAATTCATCACAACTTCTTTAACATTTTTATGGCTCAACCAATTCAAATCACCATTTCACAAATCTTAAGACAATCACAACTTCTTTAACATTTTCATGGCTCAACCAATTCAAATCACCATTTCACAAATCTCAAGAAAAGGAGAAAGACAGTGAAAACTACTCAGATCTCATGGGGAAAAAATCACAAAACTCAGAATTCATATATAAAAGCACNTCATGGCTTCACCAATTCAAATCACCATTTCACAAATCTCGAGATAAGGAGAAAGATAGAGAAAACTACTCATAGCTCATGGGGAAAACACAACAAAACTCGGAATTTATATTTAAAATCAAACTCATACAAACTACAACAAGTAAATAAAAATCTCTAATTTCTCCTCAAGAACACTCCTCGAAGTTCCTCTGAATCTCTTCCTTTCTTTACAAAACACAGAATTCCTCTTCGAAGTAGCAAGGAGGAAGAAATCTCTCACTTGCCCTCCACTCTTACAATCTCTCAAAGAATTCCTCACAATTGTTATACTCTATTGGAAATTCTATACACTAATGATAACCTCCAAGGCCTCTAGACTCTCTAATTTTCAGCCAAAAATGTTATTTTAAAGTTTTGGATGAGCTTTCTCAAGAGTTGCCTAAGCATCCCTTCAAAATTTGGCCTTATCTAAAGCTTGAGTAGGAATAACCGTCGATCTCGCTGTCGGCGGGCTTCTGGAGAATTTTGTCCTGTAGTTTCGGGAAAAACTCGTCGTTGGCGTGGTCGAGGGCGCCGTCGGAGGCCTAGTTCAAATCTCCACATTTTGGTCATTTTCACTCCAAATTCGCTCATTTTTGCATATTTTTGCTCCAATGACCCTAATTCATCATTCCTGCAACAAAACATCAAAAATTCTTTTCTTTAAAGTGCAATATGATTAGAAACAGTATAAAATATGTATGAAAAACTCAACATATTTTCCTTTGGTCAATAACCTATACTAAAATANATTTATATGTAAAAGCAAAGTCATACAAACTACAACAAGTAAATAACACTTATCTCTAATTCCTCCCTAAGCTAACTCCTCAAAGTTTCTCTGATTCTCTTCCTTTTTTTATAGCACACAAAATTCTTCTTCAAAGCAGAAAGGAGGAAGAAATCTCTCACCTTCCCTCCACTCTTACAATCTCTCGAAGAATTCCTCACAATCTAACCCTAAAGTAAACCCTCTACACACTACTGGGGCTCTTGAACACTGTTCTAACCTTCCAACTTCTCGAACTCCTCTCAATTTTTAGCTAAAGTCTTCTTTTAAAGATGTAGAAGAGTTTTCCTAAGAGTTGCCTAATCATCCCTCCGAAAATCATCCACATTCAATGTACCTTTTGAAATAACCACCGATCTCGCCGTCGACGACCTCGAGGGCTCCGTCGGCGGGCCTTTTAAAATAATTGATCTGAGCTCTTGGGAAAATCTCTCCGTCAGCGCCGTTGGGCTCGCCGTCGGTGCCATTGGGCTCGCCTTCGGCACCCTATTTCAATTCTTCACATTTTGGTCCTTTTCGCTCCAAATTCACTCCTTTTTGCATTTTTTTTCTCCAATGACCATAATTTATCATACCCGTAATAAATCATCAAAAATACCTTTCTTTAAAGTGCAATATCATAAAAAATNCTCAGATCTCATGGGGAAAACACAACAAAACTCGGAATTCATATATAAAATCAAAGTCATACAAACTATAAATAAACTTATCTCTAATTTCTCCCCAAGAAATCTCCTCAAAGTTCCTCTGGATCTCTTCCTTTCTTTACAGCACACAAAATTCCTCTTCGAAGCGGAAAGAAGGAAGAAATCTCTCACTTTCCCTCCACTCTTACAATCCCTCCAAGATTTCCTCACAATTTAGACACTCTAGTAAACTATCTACACACTAATGGAACCTTTCTAACCTCCAGGACCTCTAGAGTTTTCTCAATTTTCAGCCAAAATCTTCTTTTAAAGTTGTGGATGAACTTTCCCAAGAGTTGCCTAAGCATCCCTTTAAAATTTGTCCTCATCCAAAGCTTGGTTGGACATAACCGCCGAGTTCACCGTCGGCGGCCTCGAGGGCACCGTCGACGGACCTTCTTAGTGAATTAATACTGGAGTCTCAGGAAAACCTCACCGTCAGTGAGGTCGATGGCGTCGTCGACGGCGTAGTTCAATTATTCACATTTTGGTTCTTTTTGCTCCAAATTCGCTCATTTTCGCATCTTTTTGCTCCAATGACTCTATTTCATTATTCATGCAACAAAACATCAAAAATACCTTTCTTTAAAGTGTAATATCATCAAAAATAGTATAAAATTGGTATGAAAATCTCAACATATCTTCCTTTGGTCACTAACCCAAGTTAATATAAACCATATTTAATTCTTCATATTAAATAGTAGAAATTATCGTCAAATAAAACAGTTTCACAGACCAAACAGACGTCATATATTTCTAAGTGTATTTGATCGAGCTTCATTCTCAAGTCTTGTGTTTATCCTTCGGGATAGATACATGGTTTCAGGTACAACGCTCTTTCATTTAAACTATGAAAAATATGAGGTTAGTTTGATTTCATAATTTTCTAAACTTAAACATCCTTCTGAAGCGAGCAATGAGATTTTGATTCCAGTGACCGACAACTTCCTATGGGCAACTCCCCAAACCAAAATAGTGCCGACAGTCCATCAATTGAAAAATCTCCTGAGCTTGAGTTGAAGTTGCTTCTTGAACATTTGAAGTTTGCCTTTTTTAGGTTTTTCCTCTACATTACCTGTAATAATTTCTTCAAACTTAATTACATAAGAAAAAGATAGTTTAAAGAAAACTTTAAAAAGTTATAGGAAAGCCTTTGGATGGAAAATTTTTGATATAAGAAGAAGTAGTGTTCAATTTGTATGCATAGAATTCATATCCAAGAGAACTACAAACTCAGTGCTGATCCTCAAAAGAGATTGAACCCTATTATGAAAGATGTTATTAAGAAATAAATTCTAAAGTGGTTAGATGTTGAAATTAGCTTTCCTATTTCAGATACTGCATGAGTTAGTCTAATTCATCACGTTCCTAAAAAAGGAGGAGTGATTGTGACTTTAAATGAACATAATGAGTTAATACCAATAAGACAAGTCACGGGATGGTGAATATGCATTGATTATAGTAAATTAAATTGTGTCATTTGAAAAGATCATTTTCCACCCTTTCTAGATCAAATGCTAGATAGACTAGCTAGGAATAAATACTTTTGTTTTCTGGATAGATATATTGGTTATCACCAAATATAAATAGCTCTTGAGGATCAAGAGAAAAAAAACTTTTACCAGTCGTTACGGTACCTTTGCTTTTAAAAGAATGCCCTTTGGTTTATGTAACACCCCTGCTACATTTCAAAGATGTATGACGGTTATTTTTTATGATTTAATTGAAAAAGGGATTGAAGTTCTTATGAATGATTTTTCACTATTTGGAACTTTTTTTGTATCATGTCTAGAACATTTATCAAAAGTTCTTAAACGCTATGAAGAAACAAATTTAGTCCATATTTGAAAAAAATGCCAATTTATGGTAGTAAGAGGAATAGTTTTGAGACATCAAATTTCAAAAAAATGATATGGAAGTAGACCCTGCAAAAATTCAAGTAATCACTAATTTACTTCACTCAACAAGTGTGCAAAAAATTAGAAGTTTTTAGGACAAGTTGGATTCCATAGGAGGTATATTAAAACCTTTTCAAAAATTTACTAAGCCTCTATTCCATTTACTTAAAAAAGATATAATTTTTAATCTTATAAATAATGCCTAAAAGCTTTTAAATTATTAAAAGAAAAATTAGTCACTACACAAATTATTGTTTCACCAGATTGGGGGAAAACTTTTGAAATGTGTGATGCTAGTGATTATGCTATTGGAGCTGTTTTAGAACAAAAGCATAATAAGATTTTAAAAGTTATCTAACATGTAAGTAGAACTCTTAATGAATCTCAAATTAATCATGCGACAACTGAGAAAGAGTTATTAGCTGTAGTATATGCTTTTGATAAACATAGATCATACTTAATTGGAACTAAATATATTGTGCATACAGATCATTCTACTATTAAGTATTTAATGAAAAAAAGGATGCAAAACCAATATTGATAAGATGTGTTCTTCTTTTGTAAGAATTTGACTTTGAAATAGTAGATAAGAAGGGAGCTGAGAATTAAATTGCTGATTAATTGTTCAGACTTGAATTAGAAAAATCACTCAGTTTTAGAAAAGAGATTAATGAACATTTCCCATATGAAGAATTGTTCAATGTTAATGAGTGGTGTGTTCCATGGTATGCCGACATTGTGAACTTCATTGTTAGTGATATTATACCCTATGGAATGACATACCAACAGAAGAGAAAGATTTAATCTAAAGCTAAGATTTTTTTTTGGAATGACCCACTTTTATTTAAACAAAGAAAGGTCTAATTATCAAAGATGTATGTCTTTAGAAGAAACTTATAAAATTATCTAAAAATATCATAATTCAAATTTTGGGGGACATTTTGGTGTTGATAAAACAACATATAAAATTTTATAATTTGGATTTTATGGCCTACAATCTTTAGAGATGTTAATGCTTATATCAAAACTTGTGATCGATGTCAACGAGTAGGCAATACTTTTAGGAGGAATTAGATACCCCTCAATTATGTGTTAGAAGTTTAGATATTGATGTTTGGGGATTAGATTTCATGGGACAATTTTTACCATCTTTTGAAAACTTATATTTTTTGTTAGCAGTAGACTATGTATCCAAATAGATAAAAGTTGTTGTTTTAGCTCGATATGACGCTAAAAGTGTTGTAAAGTTTTTAAGAATGAACATATTTTATAGATTTGGGATGCTAAGAGTAATCATAACTAACGGTCGAAGTCATTTTAAGAATGCAATAATGCAGAAATTATTAAGGAAATATCATATAAACCATAAAATTGCTACTGCTTATCATCCTCAGACAAGTGGTTTAGCTGAATTATCTAATTGTGAAATTAAAAGAATACTGGAATAATCTGTGAATCCAACCAAAATGGATTGGTCAGTCAAACTTGACTATGTTTTGTGGGCTTCTAAGACTACATATAGAACTCCTATAGGAATGTCCCCATACATGCTAAAATTTTGAAAAGTTTGTCACTTACCAGTTGAACTTGAACATAAAGCATATTGGGCTATTAAAGAGTTTAACTACAATTTAAAAGATGCTGGTGAGAAAATGTAATTGCAATTAAATGAGCTTGAAGTGATAAGGAATGAATCTTATGAAAGTGATAATATTTACAAAGAAAAGATAAAGATGTGGCATAATCGGAGGATTATTACTAAAAATTTTCATCCAGGGCAACAAGTTTTGCTTTACAATGCAATGTTAAGATTATTTCCAGGTAAACTTAAGTCCATGTGGATGGACCCATTTGTTGTGATGAAAGCTTATCCCTATGGAGCTGTGGATATCAAAGATCCTAAAATGAATAAAATAATCAAAGTGAATGTTCACATGCCGAAATCCTACTTTTTAGGTGACTAACTTAAATTAAATAATTTTTTTTATGTTGGGTCAACCAGAATAAGCACTGGTTATGTCGGGTTGATGACGCTAAACCAAGCATTCTGTGGGAGGCAACCAATAGTTATTGTTGTGTTTGTTTTTATTGTTATGTTGTTGTGTGTGATTTAGAAAATTTTGGTAGTATTTATTATTATATATTAAGTTAGTGATAAGTCTAAGACCTTTAAGGATGACTTAGACAAAATATAATGAGTATTTGGACGTTAGTTGACCTATGCTAAATTAAGCACTGACGCTTAAGCACCAATATTCGCCGCTTAAGTGTACTAGTTAAAAAGCATGTGCAAATCAGTTTTAAGAAGTTTTAACCTAGATTTGGTTGGCTTTGGCGTGGGAGAAAGTTCTAAGACATGCTTAGGAGTTATAGCAAAAGTTTTAAGCCTATAAATAGAAGGGTTATGTGAGGATTTTTTATCACAATTCAATTTTAATCTTAATCCTAAGTAAGAAAGAGAGAGTTTTGGAAAAATGTCATCTTGGGAGAGTGATTTAAAGAAGAAGGAGGAGGTACTGAGAAAGAACTTTATTAGTCAAAGTGTGCAATATTTATACAACAATTTCCTCACCATTAGCATCAAAGGGATAACAAAGAAAATCTCTAAGATTGACACTAACGTTGCTTTAATTGAAGCAAAAGTGATGGAAGTTAACGCGCATCTGGATCATATGAGATGACAACTTAAATGCAGTTTAGCCATACTAGTTTTATAGAAGAAGCGGATAAGGCTATGTATCTGAAGAACAAGTGGATTTAGGAAGATTCAACTATAGTAATTAATCATCGTCCGTTCTTTCAGATATACATTCCAAATGCTGAAGGATAGACTAATGAGAGGTCAGGATATGTTCCACCAACTGGATAATGGAATTAAGTTCGTAGTTTAGTGTTTGTGTGTTTAGTCTTTATTTAATGTTAAGTGTGTTTAGTATCTTATTATGTTAAAATTGCCTAATGTTTGTATTAGGAATTTTCTCAATGGAGACTATTTGGATTGAGAATTTATGTATTAAAAATTTTTGCAATCATTCGTGAATGAATATAAGTGTTTTGTTTGAGTAAAATTTTGTATTATTGTGTGTTGAATCAAATTAGTTAAGATTGGTGAATCCTGAGTAAGAGGGGAGTTAAGAGGGAAGAAAAAAGTATATAAAGTGTTATGAGGTCCTATAGGGTTGGTTGACTTCGACTAGAAGTGCATTTCACTTAAATTGAAAAAACCAAAATTTGAGCAATGGTGCCTAAGTGCCAAGTCCCATGCTTAAGCGCTGCCTAAACTGGGAGACTAGCGCCTAAGCGCCGAACCATTCGAGCTTAAGCGGCGGTTCATGAAAACCATTTCACAAATGGTTTTAAGTGAAAAATCAGTCCAAAAACACCATTACTGAACCTAAACTTCATCTTCAACCTCGAGATTTCACGATTTCTAAGCTAGGGCTCACCATATTTGAAGATTTCTTAGAGATTTGAAGTAAAAATTGCTAGGTTTGATATCCTTGAGGTAAGAGCTTCACTTCTATGCAAATTTTTTTAATTTTCACCTTATATTTTGAGCAAATTCACGAGTTACATGAAAATCACTATTCATGATGAAAATTTGAGAAAAATCTATGGAAAAGGCATGAATTTATTAGTTTAAGGTTTTAGGAGTTTAGTTTAGTAGTTTCGAGTTGAATGTGAGATTTAATTTTAATTTTATACATTTTTAAGAAATGACACCAAGAATGAAGTGGAGTGAGGGGAAGGCTCCATTTGATTTATACAAGTTTTTTAGTTTGAGAGCTCATGATCGATATAGTGATGCACTGCAATCGAGAAAGTTGATTCCTGGACGGTGTTTTAAAATTTCGGAAGGGGCTATTGAAGATTTGATTATTTACCACCAGTGGGATCAGTTCTGTTGTTTTTCTGCCGTAGCAGTGAATTCTGTTGTGCGGCAGTTTTAAGTGAATCTCCCTGAAGGTGATGAAGAAGGAATCATGGTGAGGGGGAAGACAATGCCTTTTTCCTCTGAGGTAATTAATCAGTTTTATCAATTTCCCTCAAGTACTTTATGTTTTAATTCAAACTATAGTCCTATAGAAGAGGAGTTAGAAGAGATTATTTCATTTTTGGCTGATGGAAGAGGGCTTTGGAAGATCACAAATGAAAGAAGAGTAAAATTTTCTATTTCAAAGTTGGATGCCACTACAAAGGCATGTCATTATTTTATTTCTACTCGTCTTCTACCTACAAATCATTTGAGTGAAGTGACTTGAGATCGAGCAACCTTGAACTATTGCATTCAATAGTTCAAGCAATTGATATTGGAGCTTTGATTCATGGAGTTATTACTAGTTCTGTCATTGTTGTGATCTTGGAAATATAGTTGTGTAAAATTTATAAAGTTGACTCTGATTTAAAATGGTGCCAAAAACTTGATGTGGTACTTTATGAATAATAACATTAAGCACTTAATGTTGGGATTCTACACAAGTATACGTATTTTCATCAAGTAATATAAGACTTTCTATTTAAGTCCCAAAAATAGATCCCACGAGGAAGGTTTAAATTTGAAATTGTAAATTAACTAGGAAATCAACATAATAAAATGAAATTATTGTTACTAATTTTGAATGTTTTAAATACTATTAAAACTAAATTAATAACAACTAACAAAATTTAAATGCAAAGTTTAAATTAGTAACTACTTACTTATGTTTATGTGATGAAGTTTTCTAATATGAAAAAACATATTTCCCACTACAATAAGTTTTTGGTGAAATGAGATGAAATAAATGGTTTAAATTTGTATTGTGCTAAATATGAGCAATTTTAATTCTCTACCCTGATTCAGTGTTATATAAAATCATTGCCTAATCTCAGGTTTAGTCCCTAAATCTGTGGCTAGGCTTGGAGGATACTGGCCCCCACTCCAGAGCTCCCACTTCCCTTCCCCTGAAGGCTAACTCTCACTTTAGTTCTTAAACACTAAGATCGAATTAAAGATTTTAGTTTGTCACCCTACAAATCTCCAATTCTACACCCAACAATGTATATTTTATTATTTATTTGCACTTAATACCATGAACGAAATACTCCTTCAAGGACTTAAATGTGATTCTCACTCTGTTGTATAACTCATACTTCATTTCCTAGTTCATATGTTTCACAATATATTTTAACAATTCAATTGGCCGAATCAAAAAGTAAATTAAGAGCAGAGTTGAAAAACCATCATAATTTATTTTAAATTTTAACATTGACACATCCAAATTATCTCTTCATTTCACCATATCTCAGAGTAAGGAGAAATAACTCTTATTTCATAAGAAATATACAACGAGCACAAATTTCATATATAAAAGAAAGTTCATACAATAATAATAAACAAACAACACTTATCTAAAACACTTTTTCAAAGCAAATCACTTGTAGCCTCTCTTAGTAAATATAGGAAGAAAAAATCTCTCACTTATCTCCCTCTCCAACACTCTTAGAGAAGAATTCACACTTAAACTCGCCACAAAAAACTCAAAAGTATGAAGAAAATAAATGACTAATGGTTTGGAATGGTGTGGAAGGATACAAAGTGGCACGAAGGGGGCGAAGAGATGCAAAGAGAGACCAAGAGTGAGCGGAGAAGTGTGAAGAGTGTCTTTTCTGATCAATTTTGACTCTAAATAGAGCTTAAGGTCGGTTTTTCAATAGGTGCATCCAAAAAATCTTCAAAAAGTATCTAAATTTGTCGAATATTCTATAAACAGGGTCTACATTGACACTGACACCATCAACGCTCATTCTGGCGTCGTCGATGCCAGTGGCCCGTGAATATAATTTATGTTCTCTGTCAAAAGCCACTGTCGGCGCCCAGTCTGGCGTCGTAGGTGCTGAAAATTTTTTCAAAAATTCTATTTTAGCTCCAAATGTCATCATTTTTGCTCTAAGTCCAAAAAATCAACAACCTACAATAAAATATGAAAAATACCTTCCTTTAAAGTGCAATATCTCCAAAAATGAGTATAAAATATGAGTCTAAAAATGCATATATTTTTGGTGTATCATGTCGCTACTACTGCAAGTTTGGGATTTGCATTCTTGATTTTTTCTTTATGCGAACAGGCTAAAGTTCTACTTGACAGCTGAGAGGAGATTTTACAGCCACTAAAGCCAATTACCAGTGTGAATGTGAAATCTTATTCACATCATTCTATTTTTGGCTGGAGGGGTGGATTCTCTAGTAGTTATGCTACTTTGATGTCACGAGCTTCTTCTTCACATGCTTTTACATCCCGAGGTCAGACTTATGGAACTGATTCTCAGTCACAGTTATTACAGAGGATTTTGGACAATGTCAACCACACTGTGGATAAAGTCTCAAACTTAGAACATTTTGCCAAGCATATGGATGGATATATGAAGAGACATAGTGATTATGAGAGTGGATTCAACTTAGCAATGAAAAACCTTATGAGAGGTGACCAAGATGTTGTATTTCCTTAGTACCCCAGATATCTACCATACGAGCCTGCAGCTGTTTGGCGTAGTGATGATAGTGATGAAGTGGAAAATGATGATTTATTTGGATCTCTAGTTTTGTTTGATGTTTTTAGTGCATGTGTTGTTATGAATTGTTGTTAGTGCAGTTGATATGTATTTTGTGCCATTTTTTTAACTATTATTGCTGAGACTACTATGTTTTGTTTCGTACACCTACTATGATGTATTTGTGTTTTTTGAGTAGATATTATGTTTGTGTGGTAGTAAATGGGTTGTTTAATGTATTTAGTTAGTGTATATTGAACTTAATTTTGAGATCTTAGGAAGGTTTAGAGTCTAGCTAACTTTTTACTTTAAAAGTTGTATGTTTAAAATTTTCAATTTACTACCAGTTATTTTTCTTTATGTTGTAGTCATGTATGTTTGTTTGTTTTTATGTTATACGTTGACCTCACTTTTGGTTGAGGTTCAGTTTTTCCTCTTTAGTAGCCTAAGGTCTAGCCATATGACTTGACCTCACTTTTGGTTGAGGTTCAGTTTTTCCTCTTTAGTAGCCTAAGGTCTAGCCATAGTGACCTCACTTTTGGTTGAGGTTTAGTTTTTCCCTTTTAGTAGCCTAAGGTCTAGCCATAAGACTTTCCTATTGATTATTCTTAGAAAACTAAAAAAGGCACCCTCACCACTAGAAATTCCAAACTCTTCTCTAATCAACTTGAAGTTCCACATATTGGTATTAACCTCTAGCACATAATAGGTTGGATCACTATGGGGGAAACTCAAGCTAAGTCACCCTTATGACTGCTGGACCTTAAGGTTGACCCTGGGTGTTGGTCTAGAGCTGATTCACTCACTACTCTTATCTACACTCACATACACTCACAGCCTTAAACTCAAATTTCTAGCCTAGATCCCTTGATCTTTTTGGGATACTTATGTAGATGGTCCCCTAAACCTACCAGCCCTAGATCCCTTGATCTTTTGGGATACTCGTGTAGATGGTCCCCTAAACCTACTAGCCCTAGGGCTACGAGTTTGGCTAAGACCACTATGTAGAGGACCCAAAATGAGGTTTCCATTGGTCCATGGCTTATTGGTGGTTTTTGGTACCTCAACTCTACCAGTACCCATCTTGGCCTTTTACCCCTAGAACACCCCCAAATTACCAAAATACCCCTCCATAGCTTAAAATCCCAAAAATTCAAAAAAACTCCCAAAAAATCCCAATAAATCCCAAATATTTTTAATTTAATTTCTCTTAACCACCACATGATCAAATTTGGACAATTTTACCATCTTTATAAAAAAATCCCCAAATTTGCCTTTAAAGACCCAAATTTCCCATAATCTAGCTCAAATGTCCATCAATTCAATTGACCACAATTCCAATCCTAAACTCAAATTCACTTTTTATATGACCAAAATAAACCAATTCCAAGCTCAATTTGCCCATGATTTGAGCCCAATTTTGATTTAGATCTAAACCCCAATTTTGACCATATGACATAATCTCACCAAATTGAACCTATAGTCTAGTCAATTGGCCCCAATTAATGTTGAAAAATATTACTAACATTGCTATACATCAAAAGCAACCATCAATTGGCCTTGGTGAAACATCATATTCATTTGATTTTGGCTTAAATCCAAAATTCCCAAAAATTAGCCCCAAATTGGCTAAGTCCTAAAATTTCACCCAATTGATATCCTTAACCTCCAAATTGGCATCCAAATCATCTTGAAAAATTTTCATAGGGTCCTCATTGACCATTTAAAATAATCAATATGGACTTAGCCCAAGTTTAACCCAAGCTAGACTCAAGCCTAGCCCAATATGACCAAATTGACTAAAAACAAAAATCCCTCAAATTGACTTACCAATTGAACTCAAAATCACTTCAACCCTTCACCAAAAATCTTCATAACAATCATATACACAATTTTGATCAATCAATTGGGTCAATTTACATGGCTAACCTAGCCCAAACCCAAGTCTTGGTCATTTGCACCCACTTGANATACAATTTGAACTGATTCACTTTATCCATTCACTATAATTTCTTGACAAAGAGAAGGATGCTTTCTTATATGTTAAATTTCACATTAGAAACTTTATTAGTATAATTAGTTATTTAAGAGTTATTAAAATTACTTACGTATTTCAATTGCCTATTAGTTACAGATAAGCAATTTGGATTATATTGTTGTGATTAAGTATTGATTTTCTAAAATCTTAGTTTGCAGCCTCTAATATTACTCCCTGTGGGATTGATATCTAGGACTCCATTAGAGCACTATATTACTTGAGCGATACATATATTTGCATTGATAAGTGTGACTTTACCATTATTGAATATTTTATAAATACATCTTTATTGAATCTATAATCGTTACTAAGTTTTTGGTGTTGTTGCTGAGGAATTAAATCTTCTAGCAGCAGTATTAAATACTTGTATTTTAAGCATATATAAAGTCACTGTCAAGTTCTTGACACCGTTGTCGGGGAGTAAACAAGAATCATAATTAGAGTCACGGACAAATTAGGACTATTGGAAAATTTTTACTGGAATTGCAACTTATTTTCATAATTAGTTAACTTTTTTTCTGTGTACTGATTTCAATTGTATGCGTAAATTTAGACCTGAAAATCTTATATCCTATGATTCAAAATTAGAACGCACTATTAGAAGAATTAGAAGACTGAGAAGAGAACCTAGAAATCCTGACACAATGGAAGATAAAATAAACAATCAAGGCATAGATAATGAACACCAACCTAGACCTTGAGATTATGCAAATCCTACAGCAGATGAAGGAATAGAGAATGAACACCAACCTAGTCCCCTAAGAGATTATGCAAGTCCTACAGCAGATGAAATTCACTTATTCTATCTAAAATCTTGATGTAGCTACTAATTCATTTGAGCTTAAACCTGCTATTATCCAAATGGTACAAAATCAATTCGGAGGTACACCAAATGAAGATCCTAATTTACACCTCGCTAGTTTTTTAGAACTGTGGGACTGATGTTACTGCTAATTCATTTGAGCTTAAACCTGCTATTATCCAAATGGTACAAAATAATCAGGGAGGCACACCAATGAAGATCCTAATTTACACCTCGCTAGTTTTTTAGAACTGTGTGCTACCTTTAAATATGATAGAGTTTCAAAAGATGTTGTTAGACTGAGACTTTTTCCTTTATTCACCTAGGGATAAGGCTAAGATGTGGTTTTAGCACCAGAATCTATTAGAACTTGGGGAGAACTTTCACAGAAATTTCTATCCAAATATTTTCTTAGACTTATGCTTTTTCCTTTTTCACTGAGGGATAAGGCTAAGATGTGGTTAAATTTGTTAGTAGTCTTAGACTTTTTCCTTTTTCACTGAGGGATAAGGCTAAGATGTGGTTAAATTTGTTAGCAAAGTTAGACTTTTTCCTTTTTCACTTAGGGATAAGACTAAGATGTGGTTAAATTTGTTAGCACATGTTAGACTTTTTCCTTTTTCACTGAGGGATAAGTCTAAGATGTGGTTAAACTCGTTAGCACCTGGATCTATTAGAACTTGAGGAGAACTTTCACAGAAATTTCTATCTAAATATTTCCCTCCATCCAAAACTACTAGAACTTGGGGAGAACTTTCACAAAAATTTCTATCCAAATATTTCCCTCCATCCAAAACTATTAAGAACTTGGGGAGAACTTTCACAGAAATTTCTATCCAAATATTTCCCTCCATCCAAAACTGCTGAACTTAGAAATGACATAACATCAAACTTGGGGAGAACTGTTACAGAAATTTCTATCCAAATATTTCCCTCCATCCAAAACTGCTAGAGGGGAGAACTTTCACAGAAATTTCTATCCAAATATTTCCCTCCATCCAAAACTGTTAAACTTAAAAATGAGTTAACATCATTTTGTCAGATTGATGGAGACTCGATATATGAAGCTTGGGAGAGATTTAAAGATCTTCTTAGGAAGTGTCATCATCATTCGTTTCCAGATTGATTAATAATTCAAACTTTTTATAATGGATTAGTGGGATATAGTTGCTACGGCTAGTGATTCTTTAATGTCAAAACCTTTTGATGAGGCTTATTCGTTAATAGAAGAGATGACTACCAATAATTTTCAATGATCCTCTGAAAGGGTAAATTCTAAAAGAGTAGCTAGTATCCATAATTCTGATGCAATATCTATGTTAGCTTCGCAGATTGCTGCAATATCAAAGAAATTAGATCATTATGGAATGAACTATTCTCCAACACCTACTATGATGGAAGAGAATTCATCTGGGAAATTTGTGGTTGTTCAACCTTCATATGAGACTTTAAATGCTATTAATAGACTCAACAATCCTTATTCGAACTATTATAATCTAGGTTGGAAGAATCATCCAAATTTCAATTGGAATAACAATTCTGCTACAAATCAATAATAGGCGAACTACCCATTGAACCTATTAGAAAATTCATCCAACAAAGAATGTTAATTATAGACCTTCTTATCCTCTAGGATTTAACAGTAACACTCAAATTAAGGAAAAAAAGTTGTCTATGGAAGAGTTGATATTAAACATGGGTCAATAATTGTAGAATCAAGGAATTAATTACAAATTCAAGGAAATCAATTACAAAATCAATTAGGGCATATCGGTACTGCGCTTAGTAGCCGAACATTAGAAACTTTTCCTAGTACTGTGGAATCAAATCCTAAAGATCAAGGAAAAGAACAAATCAAAGTGATACAATTACAAAGTGAAAAAGAATTAGAAAGAAGAGTGCAGAAAGAAACAGAAACTGAAAAAGAGAAAGTGGATACAAAAAAGGAAAAAGGATCATGAGTACCCATATTTAGAATATCCACTTACACCAATGAAAATTATTGGTGAAAGTGAACACAGAAAAAGAAAAGGATCATGAGAAACCTCTACCACCGTTTCCTCAAAGATTAAAGCAACACAAACAGAATAAACAATTTTCTCAAGTTTTTAGAAATTCTTAAGAAATTAATAGGAGAAACCTCCACCACCGTTTCCTAAAAGATTGAAGCAACACAAAAAGGTTAAACAATTTTCCAAGTTTATAGAAATTCTTAAGAAATTAACGATGAAGCAACATAAACAGAATAAACAATTTTCCAAATTTTTAGAAATTCTTAAGAAGTTAACAGTGAATATTCCCTTCGTAGAGGCCGAGAAAATGCCCAATTATGTGAAATTTATGAAAGATATTCTGAACAAGAAAAGGAAGTTCACTGATTATGAAATTGTTGCACTTAACAAAGAGTGTAGTGCAATTATTTAGAAAAAGCTTCCTAAAAAATTAAAAGATCCTGGTAGTTTTACTATACCGTGTGCTTTTGGAACATTTATTAGTCCTTTTGGAACATTTCCTTTTCGAAGAATGCTTTTGAATTATGTAATGCACCTGCAAGATTCCAAAGATGTATGATATATATATTTAGTAAGTTAATTGATGATGGATTAGAAGTATTTATGGATGATTTCTCTATATTTGGAACATCATTTGACACATGCTTAAATTATCTTGAAAAAATTTTGGAGTTATGCGAAAGAACTAATTTAGTTCTAAATTGGAAGAAATCTCAATTTATGGTTGTAGGAGGAATTGTGTTAGGGCATAAAATTTTGAAAAATTGTATGGAAGCAGACCCTGCANTAGGTTGGAAGAATCATCCAAATTTCAATTGGAATAACAATTCTGCTACAAATCAATAATGGGTGAACAACCCATTGAACCTATTAGGAAATTCATCCAACCAAGGAAATGTTAATTATAGACCTTCTTATCCTCTAGGATTTAACAGTAACACTCAAATTAAGGAAAAAAAGTTATCTATGGAAGAGTTGATATTAAACATGGGTCAATAATTGTAGAATCAAGGAATTAATTACAAATTCAAGGAAATCAATTACAAAATTAAGGTACTGTCATTAAGAATATTGAAAATCAATTAGGGCATATCGTTACTACGCTTAGTAGCCGAACATTAGAAACTTTTCCTAGTACTGTGGAATCAAATCCTAAAGATCAAGGAAAAGAACAAATCAAAGTGATACAATTACAAAGTGAAAAAGAATTAGAAAGAAGAGTGCAGAAAGAAACAGAAACTGAAAAAGAGAAAGTGGATACAAAAAAGGAAAAAGGATCATGAGTACCCAGATTTAGAATATCCACTTACACCAATGAAAATTATTGGTGAAAGTGGACACAGAAAAAGAAAAGGATCATGAGAAACCTCCACCACCGTTTCCTCAAAGATTAAAGCAACACAAACAGAATAAAAAATTTTCTCAAGTTTTTAGAAATTCTTAAGAAATTAACAGTAAATATTCCCTTCGTAGAAGCTTTAGAGAAAATGCTCAATTATGTGAAATTTATAAAAAATATTCTGAACAAGAAAAGGAAGTTCACTGATTATGAAATTGTTGCACTTAGCAAAGAGTGTAGTGCAATTATTTAGAAAAAAGCTTCCTAAAAAATTAAAAGATCCTGGTAGTTTTACTATACCGTGTGCTTTTGGAACATTTATTAGTCCTTTTGGAACATTTGCTTTTCGAAGAATGCCTTTTGAATTATGTAATGCACCTACAACATTCCAAAGATGTATGATATATATATTTAGTAAGTTAATTGATGATGGATTGGAAGTATTTATGGATGATTTCTCTATACTTGGAACATCATTTGACACATGCTTAAATTATCTTGAAAAAATTTTGGAGTTATGCAAAAGAACTAACTTAGTTCTAAATTGGAAGAAATCTCAATTTATGGTTGTAGGAGGAATTGTGTTTGGGCATAAAATTTGAAAAATTGTATGGAAGCAGACTNTGCCAAATCAAAGCACATTTGCATTAAATTGTTGTGATGGATTCCTCTGGGTTCCCTGAGCTTCTAGCCACCCCCCCTGGTAGGTCGGCCAGCCTAGTGGCCAGAAAAGCTCAAAATCAAGAGCCACCCCCCATGGCACCTCACCCAAATCAAACCTAGGGGCCAGCTCATCGAAATCAATTTGAAGAGCTTCTCTGCCCTCCACCTAAGCACCACAATGCACCCAAACTTGTGCCTTAAGAGCCACCCCATGGCCTTTTTTTATAAAAACTCACCCCCACGACCATGGGAGGTGTGCTAAACCTTTCTCAAAGAGAGCCTCCTAAATCACTCGCAGAGCTTCCTTGAGATCTCCACAACCCATTCCAATCACTCCACTACCTTGATTCACCCTTTACAACCCTAATTTTGAGCTTAAAAATTAGGGCAGAAATAGGACATCTCTCAAAACTCCACCAAACTTTGATTGCTTGTACCCACACCTTCACAATAGCAAGAGAAGACAAAGCCTCATCAAATCACCTCTGAAATAGCCTCCACCATAGCTCTAGACCAACACCTTAAATCGAGCTTGGTCGAATTCATACCTAGGCCTTACACCAAGACTAGGGGCTCAATCCCTAGCCTCCTAGGACCCTAACAAACTTGTCGAGCACCTCTGATTGAAGCCTCCCTTCTCAGAGCAAAGGTTTAAAACTTCTCCTCCTACCAAGCTTATTTTGATTCTCCATTTACTTCAGCTTAATTTCATGACACATTAGCCGTATGGATGTGTTTGTCTCACTAAGATGAGCATTTTAAAAAAAATTCACTTAATTTGGTTGAGAAATGAGAGAGATAATAAGCCTTGAAGGTGGACGACTCTCGGCCAAAGCCATTGGGGATGATGACCACGCGTCGTTCGATCGTGCATGTATCAAATGGATGGCAATGCTTCTTTACATGAACAGCGGGATGCGTAGCTGCTGGCGTGGACGACGACTTCAAATAGGAGCGCACCGCATGGAGTTTCGGAGCTGTCTAGGATCTACATGGCGCCGTGTGGATTTATTTAAACTCCCCTAACTTAGAAAATTCATAATTTTTTGTAGAAAACTCACAAAAATAAAATAAAAAAACCCTCTTGCTCAGTGAATAGAGGAAAATAGTGTGGAGTAAATTTCAAGTCCATTTGATGCATAAAATATTTCTAATTAATTAAACACTTTTTTTGGGATCATTTAATTCTCCATGCAAATTGATACATCACCTTGGCTTGAAATTTTGGCATGTTGTAGCCTCTGTCAAGGGAAACATCCTCTGATTTTTCCAAAGTCAGAGGAGGATCCTATGAGATCCATATTTTTCAAGTTTTTGCACATTATTTCCTTAAAATAATCATGAAAATTAGCATATTGATTAAAAAACCCTAAGAAAATTTTGAAAGGTTCACTATGACTAGAGGAGCTTTTAGAAATAATTCCATGGGTCAAGTCATTTAAAATGCACTTAAATCTTACAAACACTAAATCACTAATATAATTAATTTTGAAAAATATAAACATTTAAATGATTTGAATTTTAATTTTCACTATGATTTTTGATCTAGAGAACTCTAATTTTCACTTTAATTTTCAAAATATTTTGAGTTCATTTGACAATTTAAGTTGATTTTTAAACATAAATACCACTTTTGACATTTAAATGATTTTTAAAAATTAAAATATAACTAAAATATTATGAAATTTAGTTTTTTTGAGTTCTTTGTGATCAGGGGTATTTTCTAAAAATAAAATAATATTTAGGAACTTGATTTTTAGCCTATTTTAAATATTTAAAATAATTAAAAATTCATAAAAATCACAAAATAATAAAACTCATGGAAATATTCTGAATTGCTTGCTAATCACTTAGGAAGAATTAGAATATTTTTCCTGATTTTTTAAATAAAGATATTGAATTTCAAAGCTTAAAAATAATTTTTAAAGGCTAAAAATGAGTTTTTCACTAAAATAATTCCAATAAATAAAAAAAATTAAAAAAATATGAAATTTATTCCTTTGGCCTCTCTAACCTCAGAAAGATTTTTCAAAACTACTAAACTTAATTTTCATCATTTAAAATATTTTATTTTTATTAAATAACCCAGAACTTAAAATAATTCGAATAAATCACAAAGAATTCAAAAATTCATGAAATTTGGTCCAAAGGGTTCCCTAGTCTAGGTCTACCTACATGAAAAATTTCAAGGGATTAGAATTCACCTTGGTTAAGTTAGGAGTTTTCTTTGAAAAATCCTATTTTTGCATGAAAATAATTNTCTGATCTTAATTAATTTATTTGATGCTTGAAACATGAGGGGTTAATTGGTAGAAACCAATCTTACTTTCCTCATTAAAAAGATAAGTTAATAAATTTCTAAATTATTAAAATTTGGAAGTTTATTAAAATTAAATGATTCTGGACTTAGGGGTATGACTTTTGAAGCCAATAATTAATCAATTTAATACCCTTATTTTGATTTTCAAATAGAATCCAAATCATGAATCATGACCACTTAAAGCTTAACCCTTTTTCAAAACTAATTAAGATACTCACTTAGGTCTTAAGGGCTTAGCTATGACTTAAGATAAATAAAAAATTGATTAAACAAAGATTAGAAAAATAAACATAATTAAATCAAACATCCTTGAAATCCTAAGCTAAATCCAAAATTGACTAAAAGAGGATTAGAGAAATAAACATAATTAAATCAAACCTCCTTGAAACACCACTAAGCCCAATTAGGATTAAAAATTTGGCTAAGTGTTCAAATTACACTAACTTGCCTCTTTAAGTGTCTTCACCCACATAATTTTTAAATTAAACGATAAGTGATAATTACCCTATTCTTAGGGATAATTGAGACATCAATGCTCACTAAATAATAAGGGTATTTACAGAATGAACCATTAAGTAACGTAAATCCTCACCTTATCTTTAGGCCTTTGTATGACCCTGTTACAATATATAAGCCCTAACTTGTCTGAGGATTCTGAGGTTGTCGTTTGTCACGACCTAAATCCTCATATCTTCCAGGCTATTTGTTTGATTTTTTTACATAAATATAAGCCCTAACTAATAAAATTGGCAAGATGAAACACTTAAAATTTTCTCCTCAAAATTGAAGCCAAATATTAGGATAGCTTGGGAAGTCACCAAGGTTCGCCTCTAGATCCAAAACATCCCCTTGTCCTTCCTCCTTTGGATTCTACAACAAAATGTTCCAAATTTGAACCAATCCCCTTTCACACCTCCACATCCGATCTCATTGAAAAATCCTATCATTTGAAACTCCTTAAAGATAATATTTCTTGATTTTTATCGAGAGTCTTCTTAGATGACCTTGGTCATTTAAGATGTAATTAACTGTAGGGGCTTGCCCTTATAGGAAGCATGTTTGAACCCTGCTTAATATAAACCCCATTTAATCTTTTATATTAAATAGGGGAACTTGTCGGCAAATACAAACGGTTTTGCAGACCAGACGGACGTCATATTTTCCTTAGTTTATTTGATCGAGACTCATCCTCAAGTCTTGTGTTTATCCTTCGGGATAGATACAGGAATTAAGATGCAGTGCTCTTTCATTTTAAACTATGAAAAATATGGGGTCAGATTAATTTCATACTTCAACGTCCTTCCGAAGCGGGCGACGAGATTTCGATTCCGGTGACTGACAGCTTCTTACGGGCAACTCTCCACAAACCCCACTCAAAACCAAAAATAGCACCGACATATACTCCACTACATTAAAGTCCAATGAATCTCTATATGTTAAAAAAATTAAAATTTGATCAATTTAATTTTTACTCTTGTTTTAATTTTTGTCATATAAGGACCACTGTCATATAGAGTGAGTGCATTTGAACATCAATTAGCCTTATGAACAAATCTTCTAAGCATTTATCATTAATGACTTGCATAACCTATTACACAACTTGCTTTGTTCACTTGGTACTAAGATTTAACCAAAAAAGATAAAAATACTGGAGTTTGGTGAGCTATTAAATGATTAAATTTTAAATTGCAAAAATATATTTGTATTAGTCTTTAGACATTGTGCATACCTATTATACTTATGGAGCTTGATTTATAATCAATTTTTAAGACATTCTACTCCTAATAAATGATTAGTTTTCCTATCTTGCACTCATTTAAACTGATCATATATTATTTTACTGTGATTCAGTAACTTAAATGCCAATTCTTTCCAAACATGGTCATAAGTCCATTGCATGTGTTTTGTTTTTTTTTTTCTTATATACTAGGTTTCTTAGATTTCAGTTCTTCAAGTAAACTTCATTATAATCTTATGATTTTAAGGTTGTTTATTCAATCTCGACATAAATCCTCGCCACCTAGGCTTTCTCACGATTCTATATCATTTGATCTAAGTCCTAATATTCTAATAAAAATATCAAGATGAAATAACAAATAAATCACTTTCGAAATCAATAAGCCAAACATTAGGATAGTAGAGATGTCATCAAGTCTCTCATTATCTTTGATGTCTCCCAGCTTTCTTTCTTTGGGTTCCATATATAATTATTTCAATTTAGGGTTTTTCTCATTTTAAGTTCCAAAAATAAATTTTGGAACCTAAGCATAAAAATTTCTTGAAGGTAAAATCTCAACTATATTCAAAAGATTATTTAAATGACTTTTATTGCTTAAGATGTCATTAACTATAGAGACTTTCCCTTGTAAGAAGTTTGCAGCTCATTCTGAATCTACAACTTATCAAGTCTTAGGATTAGATAGAAAAAAGAGTTATTTGTTAAATGTACAACTTGAAAATATACAAAAATTCTTAATTTAAATAATTGAAGCCATCACAAAAAGTTATTTCTATATCTTGAGATGGTATGTTACTTTTGATTCCATTTTTGATTATGTAAATAATTAAATCTTTGAGTCATGTATGGATCCAAAGAGACAATGTGAAAAAATAAAACCAATAGATTTCTCTAGCAACTCTACTATGGAATAACAACTCTTTCTGTTTCTATTTGATGGTTGTAAATTTACACGTCATTAATATGTTTGTCTACCATACAGTCCAGATTATCTTAATTCTGTTAACTTAGTTGTTCAATTCATACTTAGGTAATATGACTAACATTTCTTTGATTCTTTGGACCATGAGATACTATTTATGAGTGGAATATGATCCCATAGCATGTAAAATAAAGCCCTACATGTGCAATAACAAAAAATTATGCCAACACTCTTAATAAAAGCCACAAAATTATCCATGCCAAGCCTTGAGCCATGTTAAACCATCAAGCCAAGGTGAACCACTAAATTCCAAAAGCTAAGCCAAATCCTCTCTCCCATGGCATGTCACATCAAGCACACCCCGCTTCTCTTCACCATGCTAAGCTTTCTTGAGCCCTTAACCCATGCTCATCCGCATGACAAAGCCACCAAAAAAAAACTTATGTCATGACAATCCCATCTTGAGCCCAAACCCAAAATCCTTTGGGCGAAACACCACAATATCAAGACCGATTGGACCAAAATCACTCGAAACCAAAATCCTTTGGGCCAAGCCAGCACACTCCCAGCTTACCAGACTGATGACAAAGCCTCCCTTAGGGAAATTAATGAGCCTTACTACAAATTCAAACCAGGAGATGAAAGGAAATGCTCCTCTTCTCTCTGACCATGGCTCCACCAAAAGGCTCCATAAGCCTCCCTGTAACTTGTAAGGCTANCCCAGCTTACCAGACTGATGACAAAGCCTCCCTTAGGGAAATTAATGAGCCTTACTACAAATTCAAACCAGGGGATGAAAGGAAATGCTCCTCCTCTCTCTGACCATAGCTCCACCAAAATGCTCCATAAGCCTCCCTGTAACTTGTAAGGCTCTTACTAACCATCCTCAAAGCCTGGAATGCGCCTCATTGCCATCAAACTCCCCAACCTGAGAGCTCAAACGAGAGAGCACATTCCCAAATCCCAAAGTGGAACCTTGGTTTCTTGCTTCCAAATCACGAACCCAATCTCTCTAAATACTCCCACATCATTCCCAAGCCATTTCCACTATTTTAAACTTCCAATTTCTTAAAACCGTACCAGGGCCTCCTATGAACTTGCACCCACAGCTTCTACCCTACCCTAACACCAAAGCGAGCCATCATTTGATCAGTCTACTGCTTAGAACAATATTAGCTCAAACTGGCTCATGGGGGAGCTTCGTCGACTCATGGTAATCTTCCTCAGCAAATTTAATTGAGGCCACTCCTCTTGGGTAAAGATATTAGCTCAAGCATAAACATTTCTCTCGATTTTTGTCTTTATCAAANCCAAGCCATTTCCACTATTTTAAACTTCCAATTTCTTAAAACCGTACCAGGGCCTCCTATGAACTTGCACCCGCAACTTCTACCCTACCCTAACACCAAAGCGAGCCATCATTTGGTCAGTCTACTGCTTAGATCAATATTAGCTCAAACTGGCTCATGGGGGAGCTTCGTCGACTCATGCTAATCTTCCTCAGCAAACTTAATTGAGGCCCCTCCTCTTGGGTAAAGATATTAGCTCTAGCATAAACATGTCTCTTGATTTTTGTCTTTATCAAAGAAATTGCATTCCCTTAATGTTTAGCCTTATGGATTTATGCATTATTACTAGATGAAGCATTTAGCTTGTTTAGATTTGGATTTCATGCATTAGAGCTTGTGAATTTAGCCTTAGACGATGAGATTAGATTCCTCAGTACAACGACTATCGAACACATTAGCGGATCTCCAGTGTTTGGTGGTGCAATCATTGGATGACAACTGAGANCTTGTTTAGATTTGGATTTCATGCATTAGAGCTTGTGAATTTAGCCTTAGACGATGAGATTAGATTCCTCAGCACAACGACTATCGAACCCATTAGCGGATCTCCAGTGTTTGGTGGTGCAATCATTGGGTGACAACTGAGGCGAAGTTACGTGTAAAACGAATGGCGGTAGTTAAACCCACGAGTGGCACCTGGTGAGCTCCGCTGTTTTAAATTGATAAATAAAATTTTCTTATTCAATTAAATACAGAAAAATGAAAATGCCTTTAAAAGATTTATAATAAGTTAAAAAACAATAAAATTATAAATAAAAATCTTACGAAGTCAGTAAAATGAAGATAATGAAATAAAAATAAAACTTAATAGATTTAGCCTATAATACTTTCTAAAAATAATTAAAACTTTTAAATCATTTAAAAATACTCNTAAATTGATAAATAAAATTTTCTTATTCAATTAAATACAGAAAAATGAAAATGCCTTTAAAAGATTTATAATTAGTTAAAAAAACAATAAAAATATAAATAAAAATTCTATGAATTAAGTAAAATGAAGATAATGAAATAAAAATAAAACTTAATATATTTAGCCGATAATACGTTCTAAAAATAATTAAAACTTTTAAATCATTTAAAAATACTTAAAAATTAAATTTAAATAAAAATTAAATGAAATTTGAGCATAATGAGCTATCAGACCATGAGTACTTTACCAAACTTTTCTATGATCAGAGACAACAATTAATTGGTAAAACAAATATAATAATTAAAACATAAATTAAAAAATTAAAAAAATCAATTGAAAAATAAAAATGACATTAAAAATAGTAAACTTATAAGAAAAGGGAACCTTAATCCTATGAAAAATAAAAAAAATAACCTAAACTTGAGCATGTCTAGATTTGTAAAAAGTTTTTTTTGTGCATCTTAAACCCTTTGTCTCCAGACTCTAATTAAAACAAAAATTTGTACCTCAAAACTTTAATAAATTCNATAATGAGCTATCAGACCATGAGTACTTTACCAAACTTTTCTATGATCAGAGACAACAATTAATTGGTAAAATAAATATAATAATTAAAATATAAATAAAAAAATTAAAAAAATCAATTGAAAAATAAAAATGACAATAAAAATATTAAACTTATAAGAAATGGGAAACTTAATCCTATGAAAAATAAAAAATAACCTAAACTTGAGCATGTGTAGATTTGTAAAAAGTTTTTTTGTGCATTTTAAACCCTTTGTCTCCAGACTCTAATTAAAACAAAAAATTGTAACTCAAAACTTTAATAAATTAGTCAAGTAAAAATAAGAAATGAAATGGCTAAGTCAAATCCTAAGTTAAACACCAAAAATATGTATAAGGGTAAAATTGTAACAATGACTAATTTGAGAAATTTTGCTCTATACAATTTTGGCAACCTTAATTAACATAAATAAAAAAAAACAATTTATTAATTCACCACTCATAACATCTCAATATAAATTAGTAAAATTAACAAGTCAAACCAACTAAATTTCAAGAAAAATTGGAAATAATTAAGAAATTACAAACCTACCCATAAGAGTCATTTAAATACATTGAAACATCAAAATATTTAAAACAAAATTGAAGCTCAGTAATGAATTATAAAATGATTAAGATTTAATAAACTCCATAATTAAGATGGTGAGGAAGGTTACATTTGTAAATTTTCTAAAAATTGACAAAGAAAAATTACATATGTACCTTTTTCAACACTTAAACTTCTAATTTAAACATTAAAAAATTAATTATCATAAATTTTTGGGCCAATTGATTAACAATTAACCAAGTAACAAAAATGTAATAAAACTTGACTAATAAAAAGTGATTGGAGGTTTATTTATTAATTCTCAAAATTACGAAAACAACCTTAGTTGCTTTTCAACCCTCAAAAGTACATCTCACAAACTTAGAACTTAATAAAACTAACTTAAAATCATTGTGAAAGATCAGACAACACTCAAACATTAAAACTCATGCATTTGAAAATGAATGTGGGTATGTTTGCAACATTTTCCNAAAACAAAATTGAAGCTCAGTAATGAATTATAAAATGATTAAGATTTAATAAAATCCATAATTAAGAAGGTGTGGAAGGTTACATTTGTAATTTTTCTAAAAATTGACAAAGAAAAATTACATATGTACCTTTTTCAACACTTAAACTTCTAATTTAAACATTTACAAATTAAATATCATAAATTTTTAGTTCAATTGATTAACAATTAACCAAGTAACAAAAATGTAATAAAACTTGACTAATAAAAAGTGATTGGAGGTTTATTTATTATTTCTCAAAATTACGAAGACAAAAGTAAATCTCACAAACTTAAAACTTAATAAAACTAACTTAAAATCATTGTGAAAGATTAAACAACACTCAAATATTAAAACTCATGTATTTGAAAATGAATGTGGTTATGTTTAAAACTTTTTCCTAAAATTACGAACATACCCTTCTCTAATCAAACTTAATAAATTAAATTATTGAAATTAAAAATTTTAACTAATCACTTCAAAATATTTGTAAATAAATATCAATATATAATAAACAACATTCACATTAACATGAAGTGTTCCTAAGTCAAATTCGTTGAATTTGCAAATATATCCCTATGGATTAAAAACATAATAACCTTTCCAAGAAAATCCCAAATCATTTAAAACCTTGAACAATAAATAAACTGAACAAAAATGAATTTAGATAAATAAAAATCAAATTTATTAAAACAATCAAACATTTAAACCTAAATGTGAAGTTTAATAAAATTCATAAAATCAACAAATCATGAGAACTTGAAGTAAAATCATATAATTCAGTAAAAGTTAAACTTAATTCTAATTAAATAAAATCCTAATTTGCGAGACAACATTGGATGACGTAATGCATGGTTGCTAATAAAGAATCTTTTGGTTATTCGTAACAAAGCAAATCACAAACACTAAAGTTAAGAGATAGACTAGTTATATATAAAGTTAAATTTAATTAAAATAAAAGTCACAGAACTCATAAAATCTTAAAATTACTAAAACATAAAGTAAACCACTAATGATCAAACAGAACAAAACACAACTTGAACAATAATTCTTTCCGGATCTATGAAAATCTCTTGAATGTTGCTTACAAGAATCTTTTGATCGAATCTAGCAAACTTTTTTGACTAATTGATTAGGGGACCATGTCGACCTGTGATGATGGAAAGTCATGGTCATCTTGATTGGGTATCATCAACATTTTTTCCTCAATTTACTCACTTACATTTAAATGTCTTAGGGCACTAACCCTTCAGACATCATATGATTAGGTTAGACTGTTCATTTATGATCTCTTTGGATGTCTATTAGACAAATTTGCTTTGACAAGTAGATAATATTCATATTCCGACAAAGATTTTTTACATATTTCTAAGCTCACATAGTGAGCTTATAAGGTGTTAACTCTATTTTGTGGGGTTGTTGTAATTGAAACTAAGCTTCCATAATAATTTAGGTTTTCTTTCTGCTTAGTTGTCTTTTCATTTAGAGTTAGAGTATGTTTTGGTTGGTCAACTATCAGCATCTATACTATCCAAAAGAGCATGAACCTGAAGCGAAAGAAGAACCCTAATAAATCCAATAATGATATTAAGAGGATGTTGACCAGGCATAGGTCTAGGATTGTCACCCCTTTTTTGTCTTTTGTTGTTTCTCCTCAATAGGTCTAACTAAACTTTAAGTCCATTTTTTGTTTGGTTCTTTTATTCTGGATTATCATTTTGCTCGTTAAGGATTATATTTGCTATCCAAACCAAATAATTCTATCTTCATTTTTTTTTAAATTAAATGAAACTCATAATTAAAATAAAATTGCACGAAACATTGCCCTCACAACCTAAGAAACACCATACATCTTAAATAGACCAAATTGGAATTAAACAAAATTGATTGTAAACCTCTTTGATATTCAAGAATATCTATGAAATGTTTATTTTAGGCATAAGCATTACATTTTGCATCTACTTCTTGTCCTTAGGCCCTTAGGTGGTTTGTCTTGTGAGGACCACCACCTTATAAAGTGAGTGTGCTTTCACATATCAATTAGCCTTGTGAACATATCTTCCAAACATTCTTCATTAAGGACTTGTGTAACATATTAGATGCTTTGCTCTATTCACTCGACACTAAGCTATTCCTAATAAATAACAACCTATTCAATATTGCACTCATTAAGATCGACCATACATATTTTAACCGCAATTAGGTAGTTTAGATGACAGCTCATTCTAGACAAGATTATAGATCCATTGCATGTGTCTTGTTTGTGTTCTTTCTCTTCATTTAAACTAGGTTTTCGAGGTTTCACTTCTTTAAGTGAACTTTATCTTAATCTGAGGATTCTGATGTTGTTCTTTAACATACAACATAAATCTTCACATTTTGGGCTCTCTTTTGATCATATATCTAGTGATTTAAGACCTAATATTTTAATAAAATGTTAAGATGAAAAATCAATAAATTCTCTTTCAAAATAAAAAAGTGCAAAATAATAGGGTAATTTAAATGTTACTAAGTCTCTCAGTATCTTCGATGTCTCCTACCTTTTTTTCATTTGGGTTCTATAAATAATTGTTCCACTTTTGGGCTTTTCTGCTTGAAATTTCAATATACAATCTTGAAAACCAAAACTTAAATATTTGTAAAGATAAAACCTCAACCAAAACCGAAAATTTTCTTAAATGAATTTTGTTGTTGAAGATGTAATTAACTATAAGGGCTTGCTTTTATAGAAAGTTTATGACCCAAATTTAATCTAAATCCTATTTAGCCTTCGGATTAGATATGGGAAAGAATTGTGAGCTTCAATTGTGNCTGAATTTCTATATTCAGAATAATAGAAATATAAATGTGGGGAGAATTATTTTTAAGATTATATTGACTACGGTAAAAAGTGAAACAAGTGGAGGTCTAGGACTNGTAACGTATATTGTAACTCTTGGAATTTATATATAATTATGATGTTTTGTATTGTGAAAGTTTATTTGTAATGTACATCATTTAATCACTTAAAATTATGTCTATGATGATTGAATGAATGTCGTTAAGGCTTGAAATTGATCGAAATTGCAAAAATCTGAGAATTGAACCAAATCAATAGAGCCCACCGACGACACCCTCGACGCCGCCGACGGTGAACTTTTCCTGAGACTTAGGATATAATTTCAATAGAGCATGCCAACGGCGCTGAAGACCCCGCCGACGGTGAGATTCCAAAAAAACACCTTTAACCGCGATTTTGACCAGTCAACCGCCACTATTCATCATCCCCTTCCTCTGAAAAATGAGCATTTTTGATNGTAACGTATATTGTAACTCTTGGAATTTATATATAATTATGATGTTTTGTATTGTGAAAGTTTATTTGTAATAAGTACATCATTTAATCACTTAAAATTATGTTTATGATGATTGAATGAATGTTGTTAAGGCTTGAAATTGATCGAAATTGCAAAAATCTGAGAATTGAACCAAATCAATAGAGCCCACCGACGACACCCTCGACGCCGCCGACGGTGAACTTTTCCTGAGACTTAGGATATAATTTCAATAGAGCATGCCAACGACGCTGAAGACCTCGCCGACAGCAAGATTCCAAAAAAACACCTTTAACCGCGATTTTGACCAGTCAACCACCACTATTCATCATCCCCTTCCTCTGAAAAATGCAATTTTTGACCTAGGGATTGAGAGATCTTGGATTTGGGAGGTGATTTCAAGGCATTTAGACACCAGATTTGATCATCTCTAGGTAAGAGCTTCACTCCCAACTAAAAATATTTAATTTTCATCATGAATTTCTTCCATATTGAGGAGATCCAAAAAGTTTGAGAATGTGAAGAAAATATTGGGAAGAAATTCATGGAACATAGTTTTGAACTCTTAGAATCACTCTTAGAAGCCATTATTTGCATATTTGAAGTATTTTTTGGAATTTTTCTATAATTGTGATTAGATTGAATTGACTCCTCGACAAAAGAGACGACTTGAGTTTGAAGAGTCTCGGNGAAGCCATTATTTGCATATTTGAAGTATTTTTTGGAATTTTTCTATAATTGTGATTAGATTGAATTGACTCCACGACAAAAGAGACGACTTGAGTTTGAAGAGTCTCGCTTCGTCAATGCGAAGGCTCAATCGAGGTTTACTTCAGCATTTGAAGGAAAGAAATGTATATAAGATCGAGTTTTTGAGAGTCTGGGAGGAGAAATTGAATGAGTTATTATTGAGCGAAGGTGGGAANTATTTGAAGGAAAGAAATGTATATAAGATCGAGTTTTTGAGAGTCTGGGAGGAGAAATTGAATGAGTTATTAACTTTTGTTACACCACCAATAAGGCGTTTGCAAATATTGTGAAAGAATTCTATGCCAACGTGTTCTATTTTGAAGATGGAATCGTTCAAGTGCGGGGATTTCCTGTTGAATTTAATGCAGCCCGCATTAACTCCTTTTAC
>JXCR01088432.1:5175-19182 GCA_002079205.1 Phalaenopsis hybrid cultivar | reverse complement strand
AAGACGACTCTCTAATTTTGTCCGCCGCTGGAGCTACACCAATCCTATCATGAATATATTTATTTCACATTTTTGTCTCTAAGTGTAAAGCCACTCATCCACCTAATCATTCTCATTTTGACAACACTTAGTTTTATGCTTCTCTTTTAAAGGCCAACATTCAGCGTCATAGAGCATTGCAAGTTTTACCACTATTTTATAAAATTTTCCTTTTAATATAAGCGGTACTTAAGCCCGAAGCATTCCTCCACTTCAACCAACCAACTTGAATTATACTAATAACATCCACATCTATATCATCATTACTTTGAACAATAGACCCAAAATATCTACAACATTCACACATTTTAATAATTTGACCAACCGTAGTTATAATTATGTCACTAGAGCTACTATTACTAAAATTACATTCCATGTATTCAGTTTTAGTTCTACTAAACGAATGCCTTTAGACTCCAATGTAGACCTCAATAATTCAAGTTTTTCCCTGAAAGTTCTCTCTCGTCTTATTCACGATAAGGATATCATCAGCCAAAAGCATACACCAAGGTACATCCCCGTGTAAAATACAAAGTTAACCTCAGCAATCAATGTAATGAAATCACAATGCAACAATCCCCAAATAAGATTTCTATTTTAGAAAAGCCAGCATCAGTTCTTAATAATTAATAATATAAACAAGCAAAATATATATTTCTTAACATATATGAAATTTCCAATTAAATAGACGACCTCTTGTAATTAGTTGTTTTTCATTACAATCCGATTAAATACATAGCAAATTTTATGTATAAAATAAGCATGGATTACTTATTATGTCATAATAATGTTATCAACTTATTACCATAGTTCATTAATTAGTCGTTTAATCATGTTTTTAACGGTCATGGGATCATAATCACTTGTCACCTTGGAATGAGTTCCAACTATTAGCCTTATAATATGAGATCTTCAATTAAAAGATTCAAAGATAATGTTAAAATAAGATGATTACTACTGAATGAAAATAAAATTTTCCACTACTTCCTCCACTTAAAGTTCTTTGTAAGGTTTCACCTCCTAATATGTGCCAAGCTTCTCATTCTCCTTTCAATTATTCGAGGCTTTTGCAAATCATTGCATCCCATATCTCATGTGTCCAACCCTGTCCCCAAAACATCATCATATACAATTCAATAAAATTGTAATCAATGGGGTGATAAAGATCGATTTTAACTTAAAAAATGCATACATTGTTTTCTCAAGACCCTCTATGGCTCATAAATAACCTAGCTATAACCTAACATATAAAGTTGAAACCATGAAACCCCCCAACCCAAGGAGAAAATATTACGTATGGTAAATTGTATGCTGAGACAATGGCGTGGATTGCACCACGTCGTGTGTTTGACGGCGTGGTGCGATCCATGCCGTCGACCGCACGTCCGGATGAGGTAATATTTCCTCCTACCCAAGTTGTTATCCAAGCTCTCCATCTCTTCTTTTGCTATATTTTTATTCATCAACCATCCCCTATCTAACAATATCCACGAATAATTCCTTGAATAAAGGATTGTTTAAAGTTACAACTGAATTTTAAACTCTTATTTTACTCATGAAGTTAGAAAGTTCTAAATACAAAAAGCTTATCAACTCTTGTAGTCTTATTATTTATATTAAAAAAAACATTTCTAATATATATAAGCATTAACCAAAAGCAAGTACAATGTATGATAAATAATGCAAGACCACAAAGGAAAATATTTCAATAATGTGACAAAGCTTAAATCAAACCCATGCCTATAGAGAATGCTCCAATGTGTGGCAGTAAGCATCAAATTGGTTGGAAGCAAAATGAAAAATCTTAAGACCATGTATGGCTCATAAATAACATAGCTATGACCTGACATCAAAAATTGAAACCATGAAACCCCCCTACCCAATGAGCAAATACTATCCGGCGCGGGGACGACGGCGTGGATTGCACCACGCCGTGTGCTTGGTAACATGGTGTGATCCATGCCGTTGTCTGCACGTCCCGACGATGGGCGTAATATTTTCTCCTGCCTAAATTCTTATCCAAGCTCTTCATCTCTTCTTTTGTTATAATTTTATTCATCAACCACCCCCTCTCTAAAAATGTCCAAAAATATCTCCTTGACTAAGGATTGTGTTGACGTTACAAATGAATTTAAATGGAACAGAATTTTAAACTCTTATTTTATTCATGAAGATAGAAAATTCTAACAAATCAATAGAAAAAGCTAGTCAGCTTTTGTAGCCCTATTATTTATATTAAAAAAATGTTTTTAATATATAAAAGCATTAAACAAATGCAAGTACAATGTATCATAAAGAATGCAAGATAAAGAAAAGACCATCAAGGAGGCAATTTCAATTATTTGGCAAACCTAAAATCAAGCATATGCCTATATAGAATGCTCAAATGTGTAGCAATGAGGCAGCAAATGGTTGGAAACAAAATGAAAAATCTCAATGTTCTAGGTTAGAGCGCGCGCGCGTGTGTGTAGCGGGGGAGGGGAGGGGGGAGAAAAGAGATGGTCTGCTAAATATGACACAAAAAGTGCGCAAAAAATGGCACCCGTTATCGCCTCCAAAAACCCAAGTATGCATGCTCTTAACCGAAAAAAAAAAGAGAGAAAAAGAGCTTTCAAGTCTCTCAAGAAATAAAAGAGAAATAATGTAAAAAAGATCATAAAAAAAGAGAATTAAACTANTTTATATTAAAAAAATGTTTTTAATATATAAAAGCATTAAACAAATGCAAGTACAATGTATCATAAAGAATGTAAGATAAAGAAAAGACCATCAAGGAGGCAATTTCAACTATTTGGCAAACCTAAAATCAAACCGATGCCTATATAGAATGCTCAAATGTGTAGCAGTGAGGCAGCAAATGGTTGGAAACAAAATGAAGAATCTCAATGTTCTAGGTTAGAGCACGCGTGTGTGTTTTGTGCGCAAAAAATGGCACCCGTTGTAGGTTCCAAAAACCCAAGTATGCATGCTCTTAACCGAAAAAAAAAGAGAGAGAGAGCTTTCAAGTCTCTCAAGATATAAAAGAGAAATAATGTAAAAAAGATCATAAAAAAAGAGAATTAAACTAAAACAAAAAATACCACTTATAAATTCTTCAAAAAGATAACTTTATAACTCATTATAGATTTGACTCAGAATTGTTGTCCATTTGAATGTAAGAAAAGGAAGAATCAAATTGATAGCAACNAACTAAAACAAAAAATACCACTTATAAATTCTTCAAAAAGATAACTTTATAACTCATTATAGATTTGACTCAAAATTGTTGTCCATTTGAATGCAAGAAAAGGAAGAATCAAATTGATAGCAAATTTGGAAGGATAGAAGCCTGGTAGCTTGCGAAAAAAGGAAGACAACAGAAGTGTAAAACTGTAAAAAAAAAAAAACAAAGACAAAGACGTGTAGGAACAACATAAAGGACAAATAAAATATATAATTCCAATGAGTAAGAACAAGTGTGTTGTATAACTAAAAAATACAAGGAAAAAATGACAATGGATGAAAAGTTAAAAAGAAAACAATAAAAAACNGTAGGAACAACATAAAGGACAAATAAAATATATAATTCCAATGAGTAAGAACAAGTGTGTTGTATAACTAAAGAATACAAGGAAAAAATGACAATGGATGAAAAGTTAAAAAGAAAACAATAATAAAAAATAATAATAATAATAATATCATCCTCTTTCTGGAACCAAACAACTAAAGAAATAGGTGAAGTCCCAAAATAATTTCCAGAATATTTGTATGTGGCTAATTTAGTCCAAAAAAATATCACATTTCTCCTATTTAGTCTGTCAACAATACAATATAGATTGCAAGTGGCCTCTCAAGAACTCAATTGAGATCAATTTTGTATAGCCTAGGGACTGATTTAGGAATATAGATTGCAAGTGGCCTCTCAAGAACTCAATTGAGATCAATTTTGTATAGCCTAGGGACTGATTTAGGATCAGCTGTGTCCTNGGACTGATTTAGGAATATAGATTGCAAGTGGCCTCTCAAGAACTCAATTGAGATCAATTTTGTATAGCCTAGAGACTGATTTAGGATCAGCTGTGTCCCNTGTTCATATCACATCAAAAAATATCACATTTTTTATCCTTAAAAAATTGAAATACTCCTTTTCATGCATAAGAAAGGTGGCCTCCTTGTAAAAATTGAAGTTTATGTGTTTATATATATATATGTAAATATAGCAATTGAGTGGTATGCATGTCAATCTTTCAAGAAATTAAGGTTTAGAACTNTGTTCATATCACATCAAAAAATATCACATTTTTTATCCTTAAAAAATTGAAATACTCCTTTTCATGCATAAGTAAGGTGGCCTCCTTGTAAAAATTGAAGTTTATGTGTTATATATATATGTAAATATAGCAATTGTGTGGTATGCATGTCAATCTTTCAAGAAATTAAGGTTTAGAACGGCTAAACTTAATTAGTATTCAAAATACAATTTCCATGGTGATTGAAGCTCTAGCAATGATTGCCAAAGCCTACAACAATAAAATCTTTATCCCACTAAGTGGGGTCGGCTGTATGAATTCTTTTTCTCCATTGTGCTATTTAGGGCCCGTTTGGGGCAGCTTATAAGTGCGGGCGGCGTTTTGAAAACGCCGCCATACCGTTTGGTTCACACTTTTTGATAGATTATTTAAAACAGCGTTTTTTATTTCCTAAAAGACGCGGANACAACAATAAAATCTTTATCCCACTAAGTGGGGTCGGCTGTATGAATTCTTTTTCTCCATTGTGCTATTTAGTGTCATATTTTCATTTAATTCTAATGAATTAAGATCAATTTTTATACAGTATTCCCAAGTCATCCTAGGTCTACCTCTTCCTTTCTTAACATAAGTCGGAATCTAAAACATCTACTCTCCTAATCGGATCATCAGATGGTCAATGTTTAATGTGATAACCATCCAAGACGACTCTCTAATTTTGTCCGCCGCTGGAGCTACACCAATCCTATCATGAATATATTTATTTCACATTTTTGTCTCTAAGTGTAAAGCCACTCATCCACCTAATCATTCTCATTTTGACAACACTTAAATTTATGCTTCTCTTTTAAAGGCCAACATTCAGCGTCATAGAGCATTGCAAGTTTTACCACCATTTTATAAAATTTTCCTTTCAATATAAGCGGTACTCTCCCCACCGTCTTATAAAATTTTCCTTTCAGTCTAAGCGGTACTTTTCTATCACATAAAAGACTCACCAACATTTTATAAAATTTTTCTTTCAGTCTAAGCGATATTTTTTTTATCACACAATAGGCCCCAAAGCATTCCTCCACTTCAACCAACCAACTTGAATTCTACTAATAACATCCCCATCTATATCATCATTACTTTGAACAATAGACCGAAGATACCTAAAGCATTCACACATTTTAATAATTTGACTAACCGTAGTTATAATAATGTCACTAGAGCTACTATTACTAAAATTACATTCCATGTATTTAGTTTTAGTTCTACTCAAACGAAGGCCTTTAGACTCCAATGTAGACCTCAATAATTCAAGTTTTTTCCTGAACGTTCTCTCCCGTCTTATTCACGATAAGGATATCATCAGCAAAAAACATACACACCAAGGTACATCCCCGTGTAAAATACAAAGTTAACCTCAGCAATCAATATAGCGAAATCATAATGCAACAAAAATTAAAATGCAAAAATCCCCAAACAGATTTCTATTTTAAAAAAGCCAGCATCAGTTCTTAAAAATTAATAATATAAACAAGCAAAATATATATTTCTTAACATATATGAAATTTCCTATTAAATAGACGACCTCTTATAATTAGTTGGTTTTCATTACAATCGCATTAAATACATAGCAAATTTTATGTATAAAATAAGCATGGATTACTTAATGTCATAATAGTGTTATCAACTTATTACCATAGTTCATTAATTAGTCGTTTAATCATGTTTTTAACGGTCATGGGATCATAATCACTTGTCACCTTGGAATGAGTTCCAACTATTAGCCTTATAATATGAGATCTTCAATTAAAAGATTCAAAGATAATGTTAAAATAAGATGATTACTATTGAATGAAAATAAAATTTTCCACTACTTCACTTAAATTTCTTTGTAAGGTTTCACCTCCTAATATGTGCAAGCTTCTCATTCTCCTTTCAATTATTCGAGGCTTTAGCAAATCATTGCATCCCATGTCTCATGTGTCCAACCCTGTCCCCCAAACATCATCATATACAATTCAATAAAATTGTAATCAATGGGGTGATAAAGATCGATTTTAACTTAAAGAATGAATGCATTGTTTTCTCAAGACCCTCTATGGCTCATAAATAACCTAGCTATGACCTAACATATAAAGTTGAAACCATGAAACCCCCCTACCCAAAGAGAAAATATTACGTATGGTAAATTGCATGCTGAGACAATGGCGTGGATTGAACCACGCCGTGCGTTTGACGGCGTGGTGCAATACATGTCGTCGACCGCACGTCCGGATGAGGTAATATTTCATCCTACCCAAGTTGCTATCCAAGCTCTCCATCTCTTCTTTTGCTATATTTTTATTCATCAACCATCCCCTATCTAACAATATCCACAAATAATTCCTTGAATAAAGGATTGTTTAAAGTTACAAATGAATTTAAATGCAACTGAATTTTAAACTCTTATTTTACTCAAGAAGCTAGAAAGTTCTAAATACAAAAAGCTTATCAACTCTCTTGTAGTACTATTATTTATATTAAAAAAAACATTTCTAATATATATAAGCATTAACCAAAAGCAAGTACAATCTATCATAAATAATGCAAGACCACAAAGGAAAATATTTCAATTATGTGACAAAGCTTAAATCAAACCTATGCCTATAGAGAATGCTCGAATGTGTAGTAGTAAGCATCAAATTGGTTGGAAACAAAATGAAAAATCATAAGACCTTCTATGACTGATAAATAACATAGCTATGACCTGGCATCAAAAATTGAAATCATGAAACCCCCCTACCCAATGAGCAAATACTATCGGGCGCGGGGACGACAGCATGGCATGCACCACGCCGTGTGCTTGGTGACATGGTGTGATCCATGCCGTTGTCTGCACGTCCCGACGATGGGCGTAATATTTTCTCCTACCTAAATTCTTATCTAAGCTCTTCATCTCTTCTTTTGTTATAATTTTATTCATCAACCACCCCCTCTCTAAAAATGTCCAAAAATATCTCCTTGACTAAGGATTGTGTTGACGTTACAAATGAATTTAAATGGAACAGAATTTTAAACTCTTATTTTATTCACGAAGATAGAAAATTCTAACAAATCAATAGAAAAAGCTAATCAACTTTTGTAGCCCTATTATTTATATTAAAAAAATGTTTTTAATATATAAAAGCATTAAACAAATGCAAGTACAATGTATCATAAAGAATGTAAGATAAAGAAAAGACCATCAAGGAGGCAATTTCAACTATTTGGCAAACCTAAAATCAAACCGATGCCTATATAGAATGCTCAAATGTGTAGCAGTGAGGCAGCAAATGGTTGGAAACAAAATGAAGAATCTCAATGTTCTAGGTTAGAGCACGCGTGTGTGTTTTGTGCGCAAAAAATGGCACCCGTTGTAGGTTCCAAAAACCCAAGTATGCATGCTCTTAACCGAAAAAAAAAGAGAGAGAGAGCTTTCAAGTCTCTCAAGATATAAAAGAGAAATAATGTAAAAAAGATCATAAAAAAAGAGAATTAAACTAAAACAAAAAATACCACTTATAAATTCTTCAAAAAGATAACTTTATAACTCATTATAGATTTGACTCAAAATTGTTGTCCATTTGAATGCAAGAAAAGGAAGAATCAAATTGATAGCAAATTTGGAAGGATAGAAGCCTGGTAGCTTGCGAAAAAAGGAAGACAACAGAAGTGTAAAACTGTAAAAAAAAAAAAACAAAGACAAATACGAGTAGGAACAACATAAAGGACAAATAAAATATATAATTCCAATGAGTAAGAACAAGTGTGTTGTATAACTAAAGAATACAAGGAAAAAATGACAATGGATGAAAAGTTAAAAAGAAAACAATAATAAAAAATAATAATAATAATAATATCATCCTCTTTCTGGAACCAAACAACTAAAGAAATAGGTGAAGTCCCAAAATAATTTCCCGAATATTTGTATGTGGCTAATTTAGTCCAAAAAAATATCACATTTCTCCTATTTAGTCTGTCAACAATAGAATATAGATTGCAAGTGGCCTCTCAAGAACTCAATTGAGATCAATTTTGTATAGCCTAGGGACTGATTTAGGAATATAGATTGCAAGTGGCCTCTCAAGAACTCAATTGAGATCAATTTTGTATAGCCTAGGGACTGATTTAGGATCAGCTGTGTCCTGATTTTCATCAATTTCGACCACAAGGACTATTTGGAATTATTTTCGTAAAATCGAGGGGCTAAATCAGAGAATCATGTACTCTAGAACTAAATTGGCCACAGGTAAATAATATGGGGAGACTACTTAAGGATTATTTTGCTAGAGAAATAGAAGCATGTGGCAATGGGCAAGCCATAAAGTTGTCCTTGTGCAGGAAAGAAATATATCAAAATTTCCTTGATATAAAGGACCGATCTTGATAGCTATCTACCAATAAAATTCCAAAATTGTTTTTGATTTCTAACAATTGTTATTATTCCTTGACTGTTGTTCGCCCTTTTATCTTCTTCCAAAATTGGTTTGAGATTTTTAGTAGCCATACCTCCTTTCAATCTTTGTTACGATGTTGTCCGCCCCATTGGCTATGCCTATAGTTTTCACTCCACCTCAAGCTAAGAATTTATATTCATCATTTCCAATTTGAAAATTGAGGTATCAAATCGAATTTGATAAAGGGTCTTAGTGAGGATTTTAACAATTGACATTTCATAGGGGTGTGAATAACTTTGATAATCTCATGTTCATTTCTTTTTCATGAAGTGTCTATGAATATTGATATGTTTACTCCTATCATGATTGACAGGTTCTTACTAGTATTGATTGTGATTTGGTTGTTACGCATCAACCCCCCTGATTCTTTAATTTTAGTTTTTAGACCCTAATGAAGCTTTTCAAGCCATATTCATTAACAAATCTCATGTGGCCCTAAATTTTGCTTCAGCACCGCTTCTAATAGACAATTTCCCCCATATAAATAAGCAATATTTATAAATAAACTAACAATCTGTTAGATATTATCCAATCAATACCATAAATATGTAAATACTCCTACTTTCCTAGGGACATTTTAAGACTTCATAGTATCCAAATATACAGCATTCAGATGTTCCTCGATGAGATTATTCATTTATAGGCTTACTATATTAACAGAGAAAAAGATGTCAGTTCTAGTGCTAGATGGGCAGAAGAGTTTTTAAACCAAATTGTCTACTTTCTTAGCCCACTTATGGAAAATCACCTTTGGATCACTTAATAGGATACAATGAGGTAATAGCAAGTTTGCATGCTAACATATAAATTTTTTTTATCCCCAAAGTATATTTTTATTAGGAGATAGATATCTTACTCCTTAATTTTGCAATTTCCATACCAAAGAAACATTTTAAAACTGCAAGATCTTTAACTTCAAATTTATATGCCAGGATTCTTTTTAGTCGGGCTACTTTCATCTTCATTGTTGCAAGTAATATCAACATGGGAAATGAGGATTGTGGTTTTCCATTAGGATGCTTCATTGGGAAACATAATGCTCATACCTTCTCAATCAAAATAAGAAATATGTCAAACCAAGCCATTGGTGATTGTTTTAGACCATAAAAGGATTTCTCAAGATGCAAACTTTATTTTTATTTTTAGAGTCCTAATTCAATGTGGTATAGCCATACAAACTTCTTCAAGATCCTCATTTAAAAAAATAGTTTTCATATCAAATTTATGCAGAGACTAATCCATGTTGGCAACAAGAGAGTAAAATCGAGACTAGATTAATCTTAGCTAACAGCACGAAAGGTCCTTTATAATCAAAATCCCACGGGCATGAGTAAACCCTACTGCAACTAAGGATAAAAAATAATAATAATTGCCCAACACAACAACAACAACAAATCTTTGTCCTACTAAGTGGGGTCGGCTACAAAAATCTTTTTGCTCCATTGCGTACTACTAGGTGTCATATTTTCATTTAATTCTATTAAATTAAGATCATTGTTTATACAACATGCCCGATTCTTTTTAGGTTTGCTTTACCTTTCTTAACATAAGCAAAATTCAAAACATCTACTCTCATAACAGGGTCATCCATGGCTCGAAGTTGAACGTGACCATACCTTCAAAGGCAACTCGCTCTAATCTTATCTCATTGGTGCTATTCCAACCCTTTCACAGGCATATTTGGTTCGCATTTTTGTCCCCAAGTGTAAAGCCACTCGTCCATCTGAGCATTCTCATCTCAACAACACTTAACTTTATGCTTATCTTTTATAGGCCAACATTTTGTATCATAAAGCATTTCAGGTCTCACCACAATCTTATAAAATTTTCTTTTAAGTCTAGGCGGTACTTCTCTATCACACAATAGACCCAATCCATTCCTCCAGTCCAACCATCCAACTTGAATTCTACCAATAAAATCCCCATCAATATCACCATCACTTTGAACAATAGACTCAAGATATCAAAAATGTTCACTCCTCTTAATGACTTGATCATTAATTATTACAACTCGCATCACATCTTCTACTACTAAAACTACATTCATGTATTCAGTTTTAGATCTGCTCAAGCGAAAGCCTTTAGATTCTAAAATTGACCAAAATAAATCAAGTTTTTCCTTAACTCTCTCTACTCTTATCTACAAGAAAGATATCATCAACGAAAATCATACACCAAGGTACATCTTCCTGCAAATGTCCAATAAGAACATTCATAACTAAAGCAATATAATCGAACTAAAATAGGAAAATACTTGGTCAGTCCTTGTGTTGGAACACAAGTCAAGGCTCTACTATAAACCACAAATAAAAAAATTAAAAAAACAAAAAAATTAAAAAAAAACATAATTACCCGATGGTGAAAATTAAAATCCAAGTAGAGTAGAGAGCTGTGAAGTTGCGAGAGATGTACTAAGCGTCATTACTTGGTGAACATAAGGGATCTTCAAACGAACATCAAATGAAACCCCAAATGGAATGAATTGCATTACAACTAACCTAACCACAACACATGTGCATTTACAAACTGATCCACTAGAGTTTGGATATCTTACATGCACTCCTTAAAGATTCATACAAATTTTGAGTTGAATCTCCAAGCGCCAAATGTGATAAACCTTCTAAAGAAAGAATTGCAATGCTATCAATCTTGATGGAAATAGGCGTCTCTAATACATAAAATAGTTGGGCGAATATGAATCCAAAAAATTGGTCTCGTGTCATTGTTATCTTGCAAGCGTCATTACTTGGTGAACATAAGGGATCTTCAAACGAACATCAAATGAAACCCCAAATGGAATGAATTGCATTACAACTAACCTAACCACAAAACATGTGCATTTACAAACTGATCCACTAGAGTTTGGATATCTTACATGCACTTCGNAAGCAATATAATCGAACTAAAATAGGAAAATACTTGGTCAGTCCTTGTGTTGGAACACAAGTCAAGGCTCTAGTATAAACCACAAATAAAAAAATTAAAAAAACAAAAAAATTAAAAAAAAAAACATAATTACCCGATGGTGAAAATTAAAATCCAAGTAGAGTAGAGAGCTGTGAAGTTGCGAGAGATGTACTAAGCGTCATTACTTGGTGAACATAAGGGATCTTCAAACGAACATCAAATGAAACCCCAAATGGAATGAATTGCATTACAACTAACCTAACCACAACACATGTGCATTTACAAACTGATCCACCAGAGTTTGGATATCTTACATGCACTCCTTAAAGATTCATACAAATTTTGAGTTGAATCTCCAAGCGCCAAATGTGATAAAACTTCTAAAGAAAGAATTGCAATGCTATCAATCTTGATGAAAATAGGCGTCTCTAATACATAAAATAGTTGGGCGAATATGAATCCAAAAAATTGGTCTTNGATTTTATCTATTTCTTGTTATTGCCTATTTATATATTTCTTTTTATTTCCGGCTAATTATAGGAGTATTCTATTTTTAGTTTATTTCATTTGATTCTTATAATCTTGGAGATATGTGAGTTATTANGATTTTATCTATTTCTTGTTATTGCCTATTTATATATTTCTTTTTATTTCCGGCTAATTATAGGAGTATTCTGTTTTTAGTTTATTTCATTTGATTCTTATAATCTTGGAGATATGTGAGTTATTTCTTTCCTAAGTTATGATTCTAGTAAATTGTATTTAAGCCGACATTTTATATCAATAAAAGTATTTTGCTCAATTCTCCAAATCTACATGGTATCAGAGCTAGGGATCTTACTCTAGCGGCTAGAACTTCTCCTTGCAGGCCTCTAGCCACCAGAACTCCTCCCTACAGGCCTCTAGCCACCAGAACTCCTCCCTACAGGCCTCTAGCCATCGGAACTCCTCCATGCGGGCTTCTTTTCTCCTTGCAAGACTCCTTCCCGGCACTCCCTACAGCCATAATTCCCTGTTATAGTCCCTCCTCCAGACGGAACTCCTTGCCACGATCGAAAAAACTTCCTTGCATGTCGCCAGATGCAGGCATCGACTCCTTCCATGCTTCGGAAACAATCCACTCCTTTGGTCTATTAGATCCAATGACTAATTCTTCCAATTCCAAACTTCCATTCGACATTGTTCTTGATTCCACCNAAAACTTCCTTGCATGTCGCCAGATGCAGGCATCGACTCCTTCCATGCTTCGGAAACAATCCACTCCTTTGGGTCTATTAGATCCAATGACTAATTCTTCCAATTCCAAAGTTCCATTCGACATTGTTCTTGATTCCACTGGAGGTTTTAGACCTACCTCAATCCCTCCGCGAACCATAGCACTTGAACAACATATGAATTTCCTGATTACCACTCATAAACTCAAAGGTACTCTCTACAGCCAGAATTCCCTGATGCAAATCCTCCTTCGAACGGAACTCCTTCCCACAAATGAAAAAACTTCCTTGCAGGTCGTCGGATGCAGGGATAAACTCCTTCCATGCCTCGGGGACAATCCTCTCCTTTGGCTCCATTAAAGCCATGACTAATTCCTCCACTTTCGAGCTTCTGTCTGACAATGCTCTTGATTCCACTAGAGGTTCGACGTCTAACACAATCCCTTCAAAGACCAAAGACCTGAACAATACATAAATTTTCTGATTATCGCTCATAAACTTAATGGTGTTTCCTGCCGTCGAAATTTCGTGCCACAATCCCTCCTACGAATGGAGTTCCTTCCCACAAGCAAAAAAACTTCTTGTATGTTGCCAGATGCAGGGATTGACTCCTTCCATGCCTCGAGAACAATCCTCTCCTTTGGCTCCATCAGAGCCATGACTAATTCCTCCACTTCCTAGCTTTTGTCCGACACTGCTCTTGATTCCATTGAAGGTTCGACATCTACCTCAGTCCCTCTACAAACCATAGAGCTTAAACAACACATGAATTTCCTGATTGCGACGCATAAACTCAACTATTCCAGTTTCCTCCAATGGTCTCAAGTTGTTTCGTTGTTCGTCAAAGGTCAGGTTAAATTTGGCCACCTCACGGGTACGATTCGAGAACCTCCGAAGGCTAACCCGACATATACGTGGAAAGTGGAGAACTTCATGGTCATGTCGTGGCTAATTAATTCCATGAAGACCTCTATTGGTCGTTCTTACATATTTCTTTGGCCTGCCAGTACATTCTATACTGTCGTCCACAATACCTACTCAAACTTAGGTAATTTTGGACAGCACAATGAAGTTTCTAATAAGATCTACGAGGCTAAACAAGGATCAAAGATGGTGACTTAATACTACAACGACTTGGTTTCTTTAAGAATG
>JXCR01088420.1:0-10710 GCA_002079205.1 Phalaenopsis hybrid cultivar | reverse complement strand
GCAAGTACTAAGGGCTTGATGATTGCACATTACTCAAACATCATGAAGGTGGTGCATATAATGCTTTTTGGCACGCTTTCTGCATAAATTGAAATTATGATACATTAGACATCTGAAATCATCGCTAAAGAAGGTACTTTTTTGGTTGGCTTATAACGTGATTAGCTTATTAGTGTGAAATTAGTTTTTACCTTACCGGGCAGGCTAGGAGATTGCTATTTATAATTTTCCTTATGGTTGAAGATGCTTCATGGGATAATGCTTACTGGCTCACTAGATATGTGATAAATATGCGAGTCTAACCAGTTTAGAATGTCTATTATTTGACCCAATGTCATTTGGTATTCTAAAAAAAACCAACTAATTCAATTGGAGGAGCTTTCAATAGATGTTTGTGTCTGAGCGGTTCCATTCTGTTCATTTTTAAAAAAAATTTTGATCACTGGGCGGCATGTTTTATTATTATTATTATTTGTAACAAATCACTTTGTTTGGGTTTCCTTCTAAAACTACTTGAGAGAAGCACCTCTTGTGCTCCTCGTATGCTGTTTATTTTCATTAGGCGACTTGCTTGTAAATTCTGTATTCATCAGTCATTGAAGTTCTCTTACAAACTTTCCTCTATTTATTTATAAGGGCCTGTTATGTAATGAACTCACAAAAGAGGCTATCTAAAGAAAGCCATTAAAATAAATCAACCATGTATTTTACTTACAAGTTAAAAGGTAAGTTTCATCTAAATAAAGCAGTATTTGATTGTATTTTTTCTAACGAATTCTTCTAATAGGCCAAGTGATGATATATCCAGATGTAACAGGTCAATCTATGGCAGCTGATGGCATTTCGTGTAGAGTGGATGGTGTTCATGTAGGTAATGATGTTGGAGTAGGCTCTTATTCTTCTTTGATTACCCCTAGAAGTTGGCAAGCTATAGTCCAATGGTTGTGGAGGTGGTTAGCAAACATGCTAGGCTTATGGAGCTTTCAATGATTGATCAAACCTCTTAAAGATGAGTTAGAATTTTGATATACATCATGAATTAGTTTTATAAATAGAGCATTGATCCCTTACAAATTTGACCGCTACTATGGTAACACTGAAGTTAACCTGCAAGAGTGAGGAAGCAGAAAATAATATAGGAAATTAATTAGCTTCTCGTTTGGTAGAGAAACTATAAATCTTCATACATTATGCTATTGCTTTTGAGTACTTACATGCTAGTTTGGTGGAAGCAGTGGAAAAACAATTAAATTGTGATGAAGCAGACATGGTACAAGAAGCTAGAAATAAAGTTTGAGGAGCAACAGTAGTGGTTGAATGCTCCTCAGACTTGAGTGCAGCATCGATCTGTGTCAGAATGTATCATTAGATCTTTGGATCAAGCTTAACGATATAATCAGAAAGGTAACACTCAAACTTTGTCATGCAAGAAGGTTGAGGTTGTAGAACTAACAAAGTTATTCGGATTGACGAAGCTTTTAGAACTAGAGTGGATGCATAGAGAAGTGAAATGCTATTGTCTACTTATTCATACACCGATCTAATTTAGTTTTTATAGCATTGCTTTTTCATCAAAATGTACATGGTTGATTGAAGATTGATGAGATATTGGAGAAGAGTTTGCATGTTAATTTAGCCGGCAAGGAGGACCATTTCTAGGATGAGAATATTCATGACCATCATGATATGGTCTAACGATCACGCNTGCATGTGCCCTTAGCACTACTACATCAATGATCCTTCTCAAAATTTGGGCTAAACAATAATAGCATTTTGAAAAAAGTAATATAACATAATACAACACTATAACATAACATGACATGGCAAATACTACATGCAACTTAAAAAATACTTTGAGGTTTGTGATAATGAAAGTGAAATTACGTTGGAGCAAGCTTCTAAAGTACACCACTTAATATCATAGAATCAAACAACAATTTTATGAGTCGCCTCAATTTCTTTTCCAACTCTCTTCTATACATCATTCTCTTGATGGTGACTTTTCTTCACCATCACTAAGTAAATCATCAGCTTGAATGAACCTCCCTTCACTTTTCCTAAACTAAGCATCTTTTTAAACTTAAACAAAACCTTATCCATAATTCTTTTCAACTATTTCCACCATTCAAAACTACTGATAGCATGTGAGAATTTGAATTTTTAAAATTGTTATCTCTAATATCAACAACAAGCATGGCATGCTCTATAAACTTCTTTTATTGGCATCTTCGGTCTTTCTATTGTAGTTTCAATAGCGACTCACTCATTAACCCTCTCATTTTGTACTGTTTTTGTGATTTAGTGACTCTAATGAATTTGTTTCCAACAGTGACTCACCCATTAACCCTCTCCTTTTGTACTGTTTTTGTGATTTAGTGACTCTAATGAATTTTTTTCCAAGAGTGACTCACCCTATGACATATTAATGTCATCACATCTCATTATCATGACCGATATGACTAATTATGACCTACATATCTCATAGCTAGTACAACTCTCGACCTCGGCCTCCGCGGCCTATAGATGTTATCAATCCTTATTCCTATGATTAATGTGAGCAACTATAGCCTACGTGGTTCACAACTCGTGCATCTCTTGACTCCGGTCCTCACAACTTACGGATGTCATCAAAACTCACCACTATGATCTACATAACCAACTATGACTTACGCAGTTTACATCTCGTGCAGCTCCTGACTTCGACCCCTATGGCCAATGGATGTCGTCAAAGCTTACCGCTACAACTTATGTAACCAACTTAACCTACGAGTTTCACAACCCGTGCAGCTCCACTCTGGGTCTTGCAGCTTACAGACGTCGTCACAGCTCACCACTATGACTTGTTACCAATTATGGCCTATTTAATTAACAGCTTGTGCATCTCCCGACTCTGGCCCCTATAAACTACGAACATCATCACAGCTCACCACTAAATACAACCCATGTGACCAATCACAACATATGTGGCTCACAGCTCTTGCAGCTTCCTACTTAGTCATCTGTGGCCAATTGATGCTTTTGAAGAAACTATCAACCCACATAGACAACTATTATCTTGTCTTTCAATTACTTTCTATACTACAACTACAATATTGACGGAGTACTACAACATCCATAGCAATCAGCTGCATGCGACCCTTGTAGCCTACATTTCTACATTACAGTCAAACTATGTCTATTATTAATGAACCACTATTCTGTATTTATAGTGATCATTTTTGTAACTCCATCGTCCCTAATTTAGGATAAAAGTGTATCTTTGTATTCTCCATTCATAGTAGATTATTTTAATTGAGCTAAGCTCCGTAGTTTTTTCCCTTTTCCATGTTTTTTTCATGTAAAAATGAAGTTGTCTCTTTTTGCTTACTTCTTTATTTTATTAGCTGAGTTTTGGGTTTTCGTTCACACTAAATGCTAATTCATCAGCCTATTGTCGTGGACCTTACGTTACACATCAATTTTGATTTGAAACAAAATATATTTGTTTTGCTAAGAATATTTTAATTGATTTTCAAAAATACTCAAAATAACTAGAAGCTGTGTATTTTTATAAACAAACTGATTTATTTTTAAGAACTAGAAATAAAAATGCATAAAAAGCATACCAGTTGAATTTATTCTTAAAAATGAAGAAAAAAATAAAAGAGTGTGTGCCATGTTAGTCTATTGGCGGAGAGCTTAAGTTGCCAACCAAGACATCCTGGTTCTAATGGTGTTAATCAGATTAACAGATCAGGTTCAAGTCTGACATTGAATTCACAAAACCTGAATAGTTTGACCCCAACCTGACCCGAACATTAAATTATGTCATTCAGTTTAACATCAATTGAATCCAGAGTAAGCATTAAAACCAAATTGGTCCCCCTTTTTCTTTTGTTTCATTGTCATGTTTGATTTTTCAAAATGTTAATATTTATTTACAATGTAATAAACTATAGGACATTGGGAGCATCAATTTTTCTTGAGAGAAACAGAGCTTGCTTCCGGAATGTATGCTGTTCTCTCTTAAGATAAAAGTATACAATTGAGTATGGAAACAAACACCTAAACCTTATATATATATATGCACACACTTCATTAGTTCAAAATAGCTTCCATGCACGTGTTATCCATAAGAGAGGAACCCTGCATGAGCAATTGTTTACCTAGTTGGCATGATCGAATGCACAATTAAAAATAATTTTTGTATTGATCTGATAAGATTAATGTAAATTAAGGACACACATTCCAAAGTAGAAAGTCTAGGGGGTAACATGTAATAAGTCATACTTTTTCCACTCATTTAAATCAGCAAATGTCTATCATCATCATTAGTTTATGGGATACTCACATATATACTACTCGAAATATTGATACTTACAAACTAAGCATCCAATTGATTTTTTTTTTAACTATCGAACCAATGTTTTTACGCGTGCCATGATCAAAATATTGAGAATTTTATAAAAATAATGGTTGGGGTTTTACCATGAATTTTGATATTTGAGTGCAAGTTTGAAAAATGGATGAAAGAGAGTGATTGATTTGTAAATTGCAAGATTTGGATGATTTGTAAGTAATTACCAAAAATTTTATAACATTAAAAAATAAGCAATGCTTTGCTAGCACAAATTGTTAATGTAACTGACAAGAGAATGGACAAGTGTATGCTAAATTGGATGTGCTAATTTTCTTAATGAGATACTTTGACATGTTAAAAGTTCAAGTGTAATGAACTAAAAGTATTTGACATCAGCCTTCTTATATATATTGACCTAGTTATATATGCATAATGCCACATACCATGTTTATGTATTAATATGTATTGACTACATAAATTTGAAATGTACCGCTCAATAAGTTGATGCCAAAATCATCCGCAGCTGATTAGGTTATAAAGAGCTTATCCACTTTTCTCATATTTTATGATATGGGAATAATACATATTAATTCATGCTAATGCTTGGTGATTATGTATTTGTTATATTTTTATTATATATGTACTTTGGTATGGAATTAAAACAAATATATTCTGGAAATCATGCTAGATTTCTAATTATTATTATTATTATTATAAACTCATATATGTGCGAGGAGTGCATGCAGATTCATGTGTGTGTTATGCAAATACGTACTATTACATATGCAAAGTAAATCACTTTCATTTAGTGTTCACTAAAATAAAAAAGATTATCAAGTGATTTTTGCTTTAAAAGAATAATACTTCTTTAATGACTTTGTCATGGTTGGCCAATATTTGCCTTCCAATTAGGGGCCGAAGTTTGATTGACATCGTTTATTAATTATTTATTAACTTATCTCCGATCTTCAATCTTCAACTCTTTGTTTTAATTAATAAAAAATCTTTTATTTTGATGCACTTTCTTTTAAGTCACTCATATCTAGAATAATTAAATTTATTTTATGAAATGTTATTTTTGCATTCAATGTTGTTCATCATGCCCAAAGAGTAATAGGGTGAGAGAGAAAATTGGTCTCAATTAATTTCTTTGTGAATTGATTTACAAAAGACATAGTCTAAATCTCTTGCCTTAGAGAATGAGAAGTAAAATAAAATTATGGAGAAGGAAAGAGATTCTATGTAGAACTTTGATGACTACGTTGTTATAAAAGTTTTGATATGTATTCTATGATGTTTGACAAATAAAATGACATTTATATATAAGTAGTACATTGTAAACATAGTTATATAGTACAATTACATTGATATTACGTACATACAATGAAAATAATTTTGTTAGGTGTGTGATATGAGTTGAATTTCGATTATACTACTATGAAAGAATTTGATTCTGAATTAATTTTCGAGCGACTGTCGTTGTTCTTTTAGTAAATCCGGATTTACCAAATCAGCTTATTAGTTAGTTTTAACTGATTTATCCCACAAACTTCAACCTTTCAAAATTCCATAAATCATGCTTCCTATTTCTTTTGGTGAATCCCAGATTTAAGGCAAAACATAGTAAGATGGGATTTAAGAACTTGTAGGATTTACAGAGGTATTTTCTATCGTTTGGCAGGATTGAGTTTAAATCCTACATAAACAAGCCCTAATTACAGTCTTTCTCTTTGGGGTTGTTTGTTTGCAAGTAAAATTTAATTTGAATAGAATTGAGTAAATCCCGTAAATCTTGTAAAATCAGATTTATGAAATCTTGAAGGGGTTAAATCTTGAAAACTATTTTGTATGTTGATAAGTAAATCCAGAGAAAGTGTTTCATGACTTTAATTATATTTACTTAATCTCACAAGCTTCAGCTTTTCTACAACAACAACCACAACAAGTCTTTTTCCTATTAAGTGGTGTAGGCTGCATGAATCCTTTTTCTACATTGCATATATTGGGAGTCATATTTTCATTAAATCTTAATAAATTAAGACTATTTTTAGGCAATACGCCCAAGTCTTTGTAGGTGGTTTACCTCTGTCTTTCTTAACATAAGTTGATTCCAAAACGTATACTCTTCTAAGCAGTTCTTCAGTTGGTCAACATTTAATGCGATCAAACCATCAAAGACGATTTTCTCTAATTTTATCTAACTTAGGAGCTACACTAATCCTACATGGATTTGCAGATGTTGCATTTCTTCTCTAAGTGTAAAGCCACTCAATTACCTAGTCATTCTCATCTCGACATCGCTTAACTTAATTTTATTCTTCTCTTATGAAAGCCAACATTCTATGCCATGGAGCATTCCGGGTCTCACCACCAACAACAAAAAACCTTTAACCCATTAAGCAGGTCGGCTACATGATTATCCTTTCTCTATTGCATCTTATTGAGTGTCATATATTCATTTAACTCTAATAAATTAAGATTATTTTTTATACAATTTGCCTTACTCTTTCTAGGTCAACTTTTGCCTTTTTTAACATAAGTTGAATCTAAAACATCTACTCTCTTAACCAGATCATCAGATGATCGACAGTTAATTTGACCAAACCATCTAAGATGACTCTCTCTAATTTTGTCCATCATAGGAGCTACACTAATCCCTTTACGGATATTTTCATTTCACATTTTATCACTAAGCGTAAAGCCACTCATCCACCTAAGCATTCTCATCTCGGCAACACATACCTTAATTATATGCTTCTCTTTTAAAGACAAATATTATATGCCATAGAGCATTGCAAGTCTCACCACCAGCTTATACAATTCTCAGTTCATTTTAAGTGATACTTCACTATCACACCGTAGACTCGAAGCATTCCTCCACTTCAACCAGCAAAATTGAATTCTACTAATAACATCCCCTTCTACATCACCATCACCTAGAGCACTAGACACAAGATATTCAAGGCATTCACAACTTAGATATATCCATAAGAAGGATATCAACTGCGGTACATCCTCATGTAATTGTTCAGTAAGAGCATCTTACCATACCTTTGAGCATAGGAGCTGGTGAGTCGTCGGAGCTGTGGTGGTCGGGGCGTTGAAGTAGTCGGGAGAGGGGAGGAGAGGGTTAGGGCATGAGAGAGAGGGAGAGACCAAGAGGTATCAGGGATTAGGACAAGTTTAGGGACAGTGAATTTCAACTCTATAAGGGATTCTTTCCGACTGCTTAGGCTTCAACTCCGTAGGTTATTAACATTAATACCGACGTCATTGACTGTTGGTTTCTAAAAATGCTTATCGGTTAACACTCCGCCAAATGACGGGATCGTAACTAACCGACAACATGCGACTATCGATTATTATATTATTATAAATGATAGTGAAATACGTTGGTTATAATAAAAACTATTGGACACTAATCTACTATTCATACGTGACAGCAAGTACTGTTGTTATGCTGTCAGAAATAACTCAACATATAAGTCATTGTAAAATTGTTGGAAAATAGAACATTTTTACCGACAAAAATTTAAGCTATGATTTTTGTCTTCGGTTATAGCGTTTTTTTCTGTTGTGAAAATAACAATTCTATGGAGATTATTTTGAAGCTGTTTGTAGGGCAATTAACATAGCTAAAAATTCTTCATATTCAAGGAAAATAAGATAATTTAGTACGCTTGGGTTACTTTAAGCGGAGTTAAATAAGCTTTTTAAGTTTTGAAAATAACATCTATCAAATTAAGAGTATGATTTCAAGTTTTTCTCCTGCCTACTTGAGGGAATAAATATGAATGTCTCATTGTCCAGGCATAAAAAAAATTAATGAGTGGGTGAAATCATTAGAATCATTGAGCCATATGAATAATAAAAGCAGTGTTACAAATCTAGGCTATTATGGGCAGGCTACCATTCAAGTTGCAACTATTAGGGAAAATAGTTATTGTAAGGGGTGGCTTTTTGTTGAAACTTTTACAAATGGTGATGCTTTTTTGTTGTTCCCCAAAATACTAGAATTAATAGTGATAGTTAAAAATGACCTAAACTCAGGCTGTTGTGGATGAAACATCATCAAATATAAAATTTGAAGCTCTGCCATGACGAGTAAATATGTTGACGGGATTTTCTCTTTAATAAAGTTGCTTTAGGAAAACTCATAGCTCATAACCTCAAAAAAATATATATATATGATGAGTTTATTGTTGAGGGTAACCCTCAAAATACACTCAAATCTAGCCTAGAAGATAGATTATAAAAAGAAAAAATAATGGCTAAACAAAATGAGACTACGAAGGAGAGAGTTGCAAGGTTAGAATCCACCTCTTAGATCAACGAAGAATACTTATATGGGGGAAAAATTATGTTGAATTTATATTCATTACCATCCAACCTACCCCAGCAATCAACCCTCATATTCATAGGAGTTTAAGAAGATCACAATAGAAGTTAAATTGTAGCTTGGCTTGAGTTCGTTCTTTACCAACTACCATAAGGTGTTGAACTTGCTTTTGAGGTCATTCTCAACCTAATAATTCACAGTGTGTTAAGAAGAGTTTTATTGTCTTTATGTAAGTTCAAGGCATATTATTCTTCTTCTAATACAAGATATCCTTTTGAGAATAATGTTGTATCTTCCTTTTTCTCTTAAAGTTACCCGTGATGTATATTATTAACAGTGAAAATTATATGAAATTTTATTTCCTTATTTATTATATTTTCTTTTTGTAGATCTTAATGTATAAAAAATATTAATTCTCTCTTAAATTCAATTGTGAAAGATAAATTTAGATCTTAATTTTTGCTATATGAGCTCGAACTCTTATTTTTTAAGCCAACTCAGGTAACATTGCATTTTTTGAAGTAAAAGTTAGCTACATAAATTTGATTCCTTGATAGGAATTTATATGATTATTAGGAAGTAAATCTTTTATTTCAAGAGTTATTGTTATATTCTAAGTTGACTTTTATTTTTTTTGTTGCAAGGATTGAGATTAATATTATAGAATTGGTTTGTGCGGTATAATTACCCAGATACTATATGTATGAAACTGAACCACTGGTCGTATAGTTGAGTATTAGTTGGGAACATGTAAACACCCTTATAGAGTTCTTTTGGCGAGAACTTCTAGTCGATAAACAAATTTTATAACGAGTTACTAAATTCTTTGAGCGGATAAACTCGATAGCTCAAAAATTCATAAATCTTCAAGCAAACACACCAAATTTTTTAGTAAGAGCAAAATTTAATTTGAAGCTTTGGCCACTAGATGAGATGTGATCTCAAGTTCTTCAAACCCTGACATCACTTGAGTTTTGACTAATTTTGAGTAATTTGCGCTTCGAATTATTTCACAACTTGTTAAATTCCAATTATATTTTCATAACAAGTTAATTCGTACATATAAGACTATACGACATCATTTATTGTAGTACCCTCGTTCAATATTAAGTGCCTTGAGATTTAGGATTTGTTTGTGCGGCTGCAGGTTTCTGTAAATGTAATTGTGACTTTACCGAGAAACAATCATCTAATTTTAAAACTTGACCTGCTTAGTATAAATATTATTTCTTAAAATTGTAAATAAGATAACAATTCTCTAAATGTTATCACTCTAATAGATTTCAATAAGAAAAAAAAAAAGAAGAAGAAACAGCTTCGCACCGACAACACATAATTGTTACTTACTGTTTCTTACCTTATTTCACTTTTTATCTTGTGTTTTGTTCTGCTTAACATGTTACTTTGATCTTAGCCTGGGTTTTATTTCACTTGATTTCTCATGATTTTTCATGATGCCAAAGATTATGTTCATCTTATGGGTCTCTGTTGCTTTGATCACGTGAATAGACCTGCAGAATTTCTTAGCCAATTGGCAGTTACTCATTCTCTTAATAGATACATGGTCAATTAGTACTTGAACGATCCGAGCTGTCTACTCTTAATTTGTTTTAACTCTTTGAGCTGGTCTTTCAAATTTTCCAATAATATGTGTTAACTTCCAAGTTATTACGCCGCGAAAAGTGAGTGGGCCAGGCATGGCTCGTGCTTGGCTCTTTACAAAATATAATTGTTTGTGCTTAGATTCTTTATATATCAAACACAAAAAGTGTGTTCATGTTGAGCTCGTTTGCTTAGCGGGCCGAACTCTAGCTTTTCACGAATAATGAGCTGTTTTTATGTTTAAGGTTGGGGGAAGATTTAAATCTTATTGTTTATATAAAAACATCATTTTAATATAATTTAATATTTTTTTATTCAATTTTTTTATTTAATAATTTTAAGTGATTAAATCTTTGTAGCACTGTAGTAAATCAATTTGTTTTACATTTTCTCATTAATATATATATATATATATATATATATATATATA